>BSBK01002850.1:722500-834892 GCA_027943335.1 Chamaecyparis obtusa
AAAACCAAAAGGAAGATAAGGTTTTATCATTCATGTTAAGCTCTCAAGTAGTTTGAATCTTATTCTTTTCCATTTTTTAGTTTCATAAGATTTACAACCAAATATAGTTTTACTTGTAATTCTCTTTCTTTTTTTGACTATTTAATTTAATTTAGTTATCTTAACTTCAATTTTATATTTATGTTTTGTTTGACATCTTTGAATTTATTATTGTGCTTTATTTTTCCCTCTTTCTATGTAGGAAAGCCAAATTTTAGTTGTACAATTAAGTTTTATATTTTTTAATATGACAATATATAGACACGATGATAGTTCTTGATTTAGATGACAAAGCTTGAGTTAGATTATAGCACTTGTGTAGATGTTACTTGGAATTTTTGTTGCCTTCCCCATGATTCTAATAGATTATCATCATACATATTTAGTGACATAATTTTTCTCTTGATGCTTAATGGATAATTATATCTCTTGATGGGAATGATTCCTAATTTTTTTTATGCACTAATATAATCCGTTAGGCATCACCTTGGTTATAGATCTTGGAGAATTATGGGATTTCATTCCATTACTATTATGAAGGAATATATTTATACTCAAGGGACTTTTATTATCAAAATTATAGGAAGACTTGAAAGTTAACTAATTTATGCTTATGTAAAATATTAATGGTTTTTTTTGTTCTTTCTATCAATAGAAAATCTCTTTAGTGGTCACCTATGAATGCTTGCCAATATAATTTTTTAGCCATAATTATTTGGGTCATTTTCCTTTAAAAATTGGAATCACCCACTAAAACCATTTTGGCATCTTTCTTAAACCATGACAAATTGGTTGTCTTAGTTTGAAGCCAAAAGAAAATTTAGGCTTTCCAATGAAGACTAAACTTTTTTTTAAATTATTATTTTGTTGCTCCAAAAAATTTAATTTACTATATTGGTGTATAATATCATAAACTCTTGTGGAAAGAGTGGAAATAGTATTATAACACACCTATTCATAACTATAAGTATAAAAAAAAATGTGTGTGACTCTCCCACATTTCAACATCATTTAAAAATAAATGATAGTTGTGCTCATCAATCCATAGGTCATTACATAATAGATACCAACTAGTTGCCATTATTGAAAGTCAGATTGATCACATGAATTTGTATAGTATGTAGAAGGGTCTTTTCATTACATCTCAATTGATCCACCCAGGGTTCAATTATCCTTGTTTTTCTTTTGTGAACACAATGAAACTCTCAACATCCAAAATTCTTTCTTTGCCTCAAAGCTCAAATTTCTTGGAATTGGATTCATAATTCTTTTTGACCTTTTAAACCTAATACTTATCATGGTATATGATTATTTTTAGGGATTATCTCAAAATTTTAGGGAAATTCACCCAAATTTGACATGCTTTTAGATTGAAAATTGTATTAAGAATTTTTAAAGACAAAAGTTTCTCTATTTTGGAGTCTTTGTTAATGTGCATTTATTTTTTTACTTTAAATTGATGATTTATTGTAATCTTCTTCCAAATATTTCTATTCAAAATAATAAATCTTCTATTGAGCTAGCCCATTTGTACATGATATTTGATTATTAAAGGGAGACACACCTTGCATAACTACCCAAGTTCCACTAACCTTCCTTATTATAGGAAATGTCATCCTTGAGGATACTGACATGAACATAGTCAAAGTGTTTGATATTACTAGAATGATTCTCATGGCTCTCATATTTCTCCTTTTCCATAGTGTAAATTTGGTGGATGGCCATAACAAACTTTCCTATGTTCTAAACTTATTAGCCCCATGATAGGAGCAATTCTAGATTTTATTATAATAGTAGATTTCCTCAACTTCCATAAGAATATCTCTATAAAAAATGTCAGTTCCCTCCAAATGGGGAGTAAGATAAGCATGATATTTGCATTACTAGTTGGATCCAATTTTAATTGTTAGGACATTCTAGATGGTTAGGAAAAGATAGACGATTATGACCCATTGTCAACATATAGTTTTATAGCTCTTACAACATAGTTTTCATCTTGGTGACTTGTTTTTATCCTTTTTATGATTATTTTTTGATTAATATGCAGTAAAAAAAGAGTGTTGTCCCTTAAAAATGAGACCTAGAGGCTAAAAAACCACCAAAGGAAATACAAACACCAAAGATCCAATAAATAACTCTTAAACAAAAAAATATACATAGATGTTTAACAGATGAAAGACATAGGGAAGAAAGAAAGAGGACTGAAGGGGTCATGACACTAAGACCTTAGAGAAAAAAAATAGTAGACAACCTTGTTAGGAAATAGAGGGGCATATCAGCTAATCTTGTCATAATCCTTCCTAAGGAAGTCAAATAGGTCCAAATCTATTGTGGCTCCAAACCTTTTCTATAGAAGTGCCAACATAGAGGCATTGCCCCTCACGATCCACCAATAGTGGGTAACAGAGGCCATATACTTTAATGATTCCTCTCTTTGGGATTTCATAATACTAACTTCCTCTTGAAATGATTTCACCTTCTCCTATAGGCATTTTATTTCATAAGTTAGATTTGTACATCCATAGTAGAACTTGGAACTACTGGAATCTCCTTCTTCCCCTCCTTTTGTTTGGTTGTTCTGGAAGCTATTATAAACATGGGCATTTGAATCAATATCATTTCCAATGTTAGGCTATTGCAAGAGCCCCACTAGAGCCAACACTAATGGTCTAACAAGTATTGGGTTCTAGGAAAACTCCTTTACTTTTGATTTGCAAATGTCACTCCACTCGTCATCCACTATTTTGTCAGCATCATCTTGCCAATCCACCTCCATTTTGTCACCTCGAACTTGGAAATACACCTCCATATTTTTTCCCCCAGCTTGGCAATCCCATTTATTTATGGTTCCACATGGGCCCCCCTTTTTTTATCCTGGTATAAGTTAATGAAAATTGAAGCCCCATCCTTTTTTTATAGCTTTCAAGAGTCTACTAATTCTATCATATCTAGTGCAAGCTTTCCAGTGCATCAAACATGCCTTTGAATCTCCAAAAGGGTTGGGTGAGTTTAAAAATGAGGCACAAGAGGGAGGAACACCCTCAATATTTGTGATGTCCTTAATATCAAATTCAATGGGGTAACTTGATATTTGTAGTGTGCTATACCATGGACAAGTAAGTGGGTAATAAGAACCCATAATATTTAAAACAAGTCTCTCTCAAATGGGGCAATTGAAGGATTAGGAAAACAACAAAATATGTGAAGACAATCCATTCAAGCATTTATAAGAAGTTAGACTCCTTCTCTAACAAGAAATTAACCATTAGGGGAGATAATCAACTCCTTGCTAACATCTAAAAATCATCCCTTTCTAGGCCAAAGGCTGCCATAGTATTCTTGACCCTATTCCCATATTTGAAAATAAGTTTAATTTCAACCATTTATATTTCCAAGAGTACTATATTAATAATTTCAAAAATATCAAAGAAATTTTTTACCTTTGACTGCATTAGTAACTGGGAGCAAGTCTCCCTCAATAGTGAAGGCCTTGGATCCAATAGAGAGGGGAAACTTCATGCCTCACAACAGAGCCAAACCTTTAGGTTTGTTGTTTGTGGCACCATTAACATTCCTATATATGAAAGGACCAACTTACCATAATTAGATCTAATAATTCCTCCAGGAGAAGCCCTATTCTCCCAAGCTACACCATCAAAATATAATTTGAACCACCCCTATCCTAGAGCCTTCCAAACTGTATTCCTCCTCATAAGAATTTTTGAGTTATCAAACTTAGAATATTTGTCTAGGAGCTCTCAATTTATGAGAATTATATCCTCATACATAAAAGGAAGGGTTTGGGGGGATTTAGTATTGGTGACTACCATATTCTCTTTCAATCTCCTATAAAAGGAAGTGTAGACCTTAGTTGTGCCATCATTTTCTTGGAATATTTTGTTGTTCCTTTCTTCTCATATATTCAAATAAATATTTGAGGGAATATTCCTTTAGAGTTGAGAAATTATTAGGTTATGAATGGGACCCTTACAATACAATAGGAGTTGTTTAATGTCATTATTGAAAAACCAATATAATCCATATTGATGATAATTTTCTGCCACATACTTTTAGCAAAGTCACAGTGAATTAGGATATGTGCCACAAATTCTTCATCCTTTTTGCATAGGAAACATCTACTTAGGAATTGTAATACCCTCTTGAAAAGGTTATCTTAGGTTAAGATCCTATTATGCATCATCATCCACTATAAGTAATTGATCTTATGAATCAATTAAGGGTTCCACACCTCTGTGAACCAGTCTAGAGGTCGTTGGTTTCCAATAAGTGACATATATGCTGATTTAACTAAGAAGTTCCTTGAAAAACTCCATTTCAAAACAAATATGTCTTCTCGATGGAAGACCAAGATCCTTACTTTTTGTATCGCCATCTGTAATTCTTTGGCTAAAGGGCTAAGATATGGATGAAATTGGCAACACTGGGTAAGATCCTTCCAAGATTTGCTAGAGGATAAATAGTCAACCACTAAGGGTAAAAATGGTTTGATATCAACCTCTATAAGAATAAAAAATGATTTTTAGTAGTAAAAAGATAGTGCATTATCCAATGATCATCCTAGAACTTAATGGTTTTTCTATCTCCCACTAGCCACCTTAGACTAGTCTATAAAATGTTTTTACCTCAAACAACATTATTCCATATTTTGGATCCTTATGGAAGGGAAAGGTTGAAAAATTTATCCAAAAAATTCTTACTATTAGAATATTTGGAACAAATAATTTTTTTGGCTTACATACCATATCCTAGTTAACCAGAGAAGTTATTTTTTTCTCTTTCATCCCACTCCATTTAAGGACTTTTGAATATCCGCAATCTTAGAGTCCATGTTTCTAGTTATTTTGAAAATGGATAGAAAGTAAATCAGAATACCTTGGAGGCAAGCCAACAAAAGTTTAAGTTTTCCAACACTCCTAAGAAGTTTACCTTTTTAGTCTACCATCTTTTTTTGGAGATGCTCCATAATGGAGCCCTAGAAATAAGGCTAACCCCCTTTATAGTTAGAGGAAGACCCCTAAAAGGGAAACACCCCTACAACCTAGGATTCTACAAATCTTCATTTGGAGGTCCTCATTAGTATTAAAGAAATACAAATTTCTCTTCTCATAATTTATCTTCTGACCTAAGGTATTGAATAATCATCCAAGAAAGACCCTAATATCCTAGCTTCAACCACTGAAGATTTCCCAAATAGGATGGTATCATCTACAAATTGTTGAATCACCATCGCTAGGATTGTGGAAGCAACCTTGAACACCTGGATAGTACCAATTTCAATTAGCTTCAATAAATTCCTTTCAAAAAACTCAACAAGGATAATGAATAAATTCCTTTCAAAAAACTCAACCATCCTATTGCAAGAACCAAACCTATCCTTGATCCCTTTCAATTTTTTGGAAACCCTAAACATTTTTGTACCTCATAGGAAAGGTGAGGACCTTATTTGAATTAGGACTACTAGACTACATCATTCTGAGGTACAAAAATGTCTAGTAGTCTTAACACCATCTCCTCATCTCTATTGGGGTGGTAGCCAATGGAAATCAAAATGGGAGTATTATAGAACAACTTATCATTCACACATGCAATCTAAGGTGGACTTAGGTGGCTATCACTAGTTTGAAAAGGTTTTGTCGATAGGGGGTCCCTTGCCAACAACCATTATGAAAGGAAAATGTTCAAGTTAAAAATCTCTTAGTTGTAGAGCTTAATTCCTTTATTGTTGATTATAATCATTACCCTGTAATATTATAACCCAAATCCTTGGCATTATTATGTGTATTTGTTCTAGGCTATTCTCTTTTTAGAATTTGGAGTGTGATTCCATTTTACCCATTTTTATAAATATAGTGTACAATACCTCTTTATAAAATAATATAATAAACACTCACTCATCAAAAAGTTATACAACATTAACATTAATGATTATTTTATTTATACTTAAATAAAATTATTTTATGTAATATTAATAAATAACTATAATAAAATTATTAAATATTTTGTGGTAGATATGTATATAGTACAATCTTTATCGATTTCTTTTAAATCTTAAAGCCATTATCTATTTTAACAAGTTTTGAATAGAGCTTCTAATCTCATTTGATCCTCAACTAGAAAAATTACCAAAAGTGAGTTTAATCTTAAACATGAGCACACAATTTGAATAATTGAAACATGGCCTAAACATAGCCCATAAAATACTTATTTTAGACTTAGACATCACAATTAATTATGATAAAATGATAAAATAATTGAAAAATAGTAGCTACTATCAAGAATGAAGCTAAATAGAAGTACTTCTCAAACTGTTATTATTATTAATTTTTAAAAAAATTATATTAAAAAGAGATTAAATTGAAAATTTGAGGTAAACTAATGAATTATCATTAAGATTTACATTCTTACGTATAAGTCATATTATGGGAGATGAGATCCATCATAAGTAACTAATATTGATCTAACACTACCCCACAAAAAACAATATAGACTCAAGATGGTTTGAAATCAAAGGATTGATATAAGTAACACCACCAAAGCATAAGCCTCCTTACAATTCAAGGGTGTTTTCACCTTTGTTGTATATTTTTGTTTTAATGTTAGATAGAATACAAAAAAACATATAAAAAACATTATTCTGTTAGATAACTGAGGGGGGGGGGGGGGGGGGGGGGGGGTGAATCAGTTAAGTCTAGTTATCCTACAATCCCAAATACTCCCATATGTATATAACAAAACAAATTAATCAACTCAGTAAAATATCAACTGTGCCTTTCTCTTCATATATCAATTACTGGTAAATTAACTATTGTGTTTACTGATCAATCCCGTTATAGTAATGTGTAAAGTAAAATAACAATTCAACACATCCATACACATATAACACATATATTTTTAATGTGGAAACCTTGTTAGGGGAAAACCCACCTCAGACCGGCAACCCAAAATAATTCACTCTTTTGAAGTGAGCTTAGTTAGGAGCCAACCCTGTTAAATGTTACAAAAGCACAATGTGAGGTATAACCTGGCTAGAGGATTTATCACTAAGAGTTCTCCCTCAACCAAAAGATTCACTATGGGGTCAAAAAGAAAACAATCAACATTTATTGAATGTCATATTGAAATATAAAGACTGTTAAGTCCCACTCAGTTAAGAGATTTATTTGTAGCAATGGTTAAACTGATATAGTAATGATCTGATTCAAATATAACTTGATTTGTAGATTTTGAGATCTATGTTAAGCTCAAAAATACCTCTGATCAATAATCAATTCAATCTCTTTATTTCCTCCAACTCAGTTCTTCTCGATAATTGCTTTCTCTGTCGCTTAGTGTTGTTTGCTGAGTTGCTCAGTTATGTCTTCAAATAGTTTGATCATCCTTGCATGAATTAAATCTTTTCACATGAAATCTCTTAGAATAGACTCAATAATGAGTATCATGTCTCTTTATATAGACATCATAAACCATTTTATTTCCATCCATAGATTTTGCCTCTTAATCTTCACCATTGACTTTTCCACTTTAACCTTCCTCGATAGTTATGTCACTAACATGTTTCATTCTCCTTCATCTGATCAACTTTGAATTTTGTCAGCCATTTGATCACAATAAAAAACATTATCATTTACCTCAAAATTAGAAATAATTGTCCAGCTCATCATTTTTAGTTGGAAGTCACAAGTTCCATTTATTTCTTTCACTCAATTAATACCATAATGTGTCAGTGATAACTAGCTTGGTCAACACTGTATTTGGTATACACTACACTACTTGGTCTATACTGAATTCTTCATTTATCGACCACATTAATTTGTACATTCTTGATCTTCAATCCATAATAGATTCATGTAATACAATCAAATAACTAACATAATGTCATAGAATCATCAATAAGTTACCCAATGAATACCATATCCATATCTTTCTCATTAATCTCATCTTTATGTAGATTCCTCATTCCTTTATCATTATTTCCTTCTTAAGATGTTTGTAACCATCATGATAAGTATAGTCAAAGCTAGTTGACATTAATGACAATACATTAACTAATTTAAAATCTTACATACACATTAGTAGCTCAGTGATCATCAATCACTGTCTTTCAAATATTCAATCCAGTGTCAAAATTTCCTTCAAGATATATTCAATCAGTTGTAGTTCATCAATCCCTCCCTTTGGCATTGATGGCAACACAATATGAAATATGCCATAGAATACCAAACATTTGTTCTACAATTCTGTATGCAAATGTTGCAACTCGGTAAGCTCTCCCTAGCTTGTACATTTAATATGTTTAATCACTACACACCATCAATACTCCTCATGGAGTCTCTCCTTGCAGATTTGAATCTTCTTTTCCATATGTGTATATTTCATTTAATCTTCTCTCCCATTGACAAAAATGCCAAAAGAAAATATATAGCTCTTCAATAGCTAAAATATTATCTCTGGTGTTCAGTTTAGATCAAGTACCTTGCATGTACTGATATGCAGTTTCAGTTTTTCTTCCATCTTTCAGTTTTCTCAACTTCAGGAAACCTAAAGTGTGAGCATCATGCATCAACATCATTTGATATTTTGATAAAGTGTAGGTTGATGCAGCCTCCTAATCACCTTAGTGACCAATAGATAGGGGATAGACCCCTAGTCTACTCCTCAAGTACTCAAATGTATCCTTAGGAAAAGGTTTAGTAAATATATCAACAAGTTTCTCTTTTGATTTCATATATTCCTATTTTACTTTCTTTTCTTGTACTTGTTTCCTCAAGTAGTGATAATTTATAGATATATTCTTTGTCTTTGCATTCATCACTAGATTCTTAGAAATTTTTAATGCACTAGTGTTATCACAATATATTATCACTAGGTCAGTGATCTCTTCATTCATACCTTCCAAAGTTTGTTCTATCCATGCAATGTTTGAACAATTAGTAGCATCAGTAGCAACAACATATTCTTCTTCTGTAGTGGATTGAGAAATGCATCCTTGTTTCTTACTTATCCAAGTAACTAATCTTTCTCCCAAAAGGAATGCTCCACCAATAGTTCTCTTTCTATCATTAATGTTTCTAGCCCAATCCACATTTGTATAAAATTTCAGTTCAAAATTGCCTTCTTTCTTGTACCACAAACCATAGTTTTTAGTGTTCTTCAAGTACTCAAAATTCTTTTTACAAAAGTCATATGTGATTCTTTAGGATTAGCAAAAAATCTTTCTACAATCCCAACCACATGTGCAATATCTAGTTTACTATGCACCACATACATCAATTTACCAATCATTGATCTATACAAGGTCTGATTTACCTTGGTTGACTTATCATCCTTTGTCAATTTTCATCTAGTGATCATAGTTATACTGATTGGTTTTGAATCTTCCATTCCAAATGTATTCAACACTTTTTTGATGTACTTTGATTGAGAAATGTATATGCCTTCATTCTATTGTAAAATTTGCAAGCCAGGAAAAAAATTGAATTCACCAAACATTGACATTTCAAATTCTTTTCTCATTTCATCATAAAATGATATGCATAATTTATCATGTCCTCCAAATATGATATCATCAACAAAAATTTCAGCAATAAGAATCTTGTCATTAGTTTCACCTTTCAAATACAAATTATTATTGTCACTTGTTCTAACAAACCCAATACTTATAAGATATGAGTGTAGTCTTTCATACCATGCTCTCGGTGCTTGTTTCAATCCATATAATGCTTTGTGCAACTTACATACCATATTTCTCTAATTAGGATCAACAAAACCTTCAGTTGTTCAATATATACCTCTTCAAGTATCCCATTGAGAAATATAGATTTAACATCCATTTGATAAACTCTAAATCCTTTGTAAGCAACATATGCAAGAAATATGCTAACTCCTTCAAGTCTAGAAATGGGTGCAAAAGTCTCACCATAGTCAATACCTTCTTCTTGTGCATACCCTTTGCATGCAAGTCTTGCCTTATTCCTAGTGACATCTCCATTTTAATTAAATTCATTTTTGAATATCCATTTGGTTCCAATTACATTCTTGTCATTCAATCTCAATACCAATGTACATGTTTTTTGTTTTTTTTTCTATATCTTCTCAATTTCTTCATTCACAGCCTTAATCCATTCATCATTTTCAAGTTCATCTCTCATAGTTTTAGGTTCAAATTAAAAAATTAAGCATGTGTTGTCTCTCAACTTACTTTGTGTCATCATGCCAACTTTCTTATCTCTAATAATCTGATTCTATGGATGATGTCTTCTTACATATTTCACAAGTACAAGTTTGGTTCTTTGTTCTTCACTGTGTTCTTCACTCAGTGTATGATCACGATCTTCATCGGTAATAGTTTATTGATTCTTGATCTGTATAGAATGATGCTCTGGCATTATCATGTTGCTCGGTAATGATAGGCTGTTTCTCAGGTAGAGTGTCAAGTTGCTCAATGTAAATAAATCTACCATAGTCTTCTGGTTCCTTTTTTCTTTCTTCATCATTCTTCTCAGCAAATTCATCAACTCTCACATTTGTACTTTCAATCATCTTGTTAGTAGCCTTTTTCAAACATTTGTAAGCTTTTCTCTTAGTGGAATATCCTAAGAATATTCCTTCATCACCTTTTGATTTAAATTTCCCATTTCTATCATCTTTCAGAATGTAACATCTACTTCCAAATATTCTAAAATAACTTACATTAGGCATGTACCCATACTATAATTTATAAGGTGTTTTGTTTGAATCTTTCTTTAGTTGAACTCGATTCAATGTGTATACAACAGTACTAATAGCTTCTGTCCAGTATACTTGTGCCACATATTTTTCAATCATTAATGTTCTAGCATAATCCACAATAGATCTATTTGTCCTTTCAATAGTCCCATTCTATTGGGGTGTCCTCAATGTAGAAACATGTCTTTTAATTCTATGCTCATTACAAAAATTAGTGAACTAATCAGAAATAAATTCACCACCTCTATTTGATCTCAAGCATTTTAGTTCTTGTAAGATATAAAAATATATCTTATATCTATATGGAAGTGTAGGGGTGTGGAATATAAGATCTATCCAAAAATCCAAATTCCCAAAGGAGAGATCCAAATTGATCAACCGCAAGGTTAATGCACAAAAGAATCAATCTATGACAAATATGAATGAAGGAGAAAACCTTATATTTTTCTACAAAAAGAATATGATAACTAAGTATGAATAAATGATGGAAAATATTATGGACATGCAAACTTAATAAAATAGGAATACTTATCTTGAAAAGAGGCTGATGCAAAAATCACTATTTTTTGATGTCTGTGTTCAATTTCAAGAGATTCTGCAACTTGTTCCAGATTGGAAATGCTGAGACAGAGGAAACCCAGAAAAATTTTGTCCTTCTGAGGTTAGGTCATCTTTGACCCAGATAGCGGGGCAAGGTCTTACCCTAGGCCATGATCCTACCCCTCACAGTTCTGATGAAAATTCTGTTTGCGGATCTTAGAAGTTCACTGAAAAGGGTATCTAGATCTGTACTTCAATTCACTATCCTATACCTATACCTACAAGAAAAATGGTTTTGTTGTTTAGATGAGGGCTTTACCTGGGTCAAACCCAGTTTGGAATCAACCTTAATAATGAAATTGAAATGGAGAATTCTAGCAAGTAGTAGAAATAGATCTAATAACGAAGCTATGAAATTCAATAGATATGCAATTGTATTTCAAATGTAAATAAGTATATTGATATGAAATCTTGAACATAACATTAGCAAATGTAAATCAAAACCTCCATGATTGTATGCTTGGAATCCACCTTGAGAGAAGAATGAATGGATCTTGAAGATGAACAAAGGATCTTGAAGGAAGATCACACCACCATGATAGATAGATATAGGGTTTGAATGATGAATCTTGAATACTTGAACCAAATCCCTTCAAAGGATTGAATGCTTGAATCCTTGATCTTCAATGGAGAACTTGAATGGAGAAGAGGACTTGAATGCTTCTTTGAAAATGCTTGATTTCCAAAAGAGATAGGAAGACTTGATTACTTGATTTCGTGATGGAGGAAATGAGAGAGGAAGGCTTCCTTTTATAGTGATCTAAGGCACAAACTCCTAGAGAAGGCTGAAATTGGAGAATTAAATCCCAATTAACCTTAACCCCTAGAAATAGACCTAGATTAAATGCAATTTAAGAGTTTACTATTCTGAAACCCGAAACAGTCAACCTGAAAGTGAGAAAATAAAACTTTCTGAAACCCGACATCCCAAAACTTTCAAAATCTAAAATTTGGACATGGGGTCAGGGATGAGGTAGTCTCTTCCCTAGGTTAGGGATGAGGTCATCCCTAACCTAGGTTAGGGACTAGGTCATCCTTGACCCAAGAAGTCAAAAACTCCAGATTCTTAGAGAAAGTTGCCAGAAATGAGGTTGGAAATAGGGAGAGAGAAGTAGAATAGGGGGGAAACAACCAGATCCATGCAAAGACCCAATAAAGGCACTTGACATGACCCCAAACCACTTACTTGGAGGGCTAAATTCTCTTATCATGGAAGTGCTTCCATTTTAAGATGATATAGTTCTTTGCCACTTTATTTTTCCACTTTATCATTAATTATACCATTTAAACATCTTAAAAGCTTCAGATTTTTCTTTCAAGAACATGATAGTCATCATTCTAGAGAAGTCATTAACAAACAAGATAAAGTATATGTCTCCATAATAACTCTAAGTTTTCATAGGACCACATAAGTCAGTATGAACCAAGTCCAAGATAACATTCAATGAAAAAGTTTTTCTCTTAAAACTAGATTTTGACATTTTTCCAATTTGACATTGTTTGAACATGACATGGTTAGGTTTAGATATGCTTGGTAAATCTCTAAATATCCTTTTCTTACTGATCTTAACCATGTTTTCAAAGTTCACATGACATAACCTTTTGTGCCATAAGCACACATCTTCATTTCTAGCCAACAAACAAGAAGTTTCAGCATTGCCAAGATAGAATAGATTACCATTTGATTGTTCACTAGTACCGATCAACTTTCCAGTTTCATCATAGATTTTCACCTTTATATTTTCAAATGCAATTCAATGACCTATGTTATTCAGCTGTGCTACACTCAACACATTATAATTAAGTCCTTTCACCCAATATGCATTCTCACATTTTGATCTTATTGTTCAGCAGTATAGACCCTTTTTATTTTACTAGACAAGGTGTATCATTTCCCATTTTAACATATCCACCATTATAATGTTCAAGGTATTCAAATTTCTCCTCATCACCAGTCATATAATGTGTACAACTACTATCAATAACCTTTCTTCTTCTTCTGAATATTCTTTCAAAGCCACAAATATCACCTCAATGTATTCATTAATGTCAGTGTCGGTATCTTCATCTTCATCTTCAAAAAGGTAACATGCCTTCTTGCCTTCATCTTTGTAATCTTAGTTACTTCTTCTCTCATACTATTGGTTGCATCTATGTTCTCGATTATCTCTTCTGTCATACTTTATTTCTTTGGATCTCTCATTGTCTTTCTCATCTTCTTTCCTATTAGGACATCTAGCAGAAATATGGCCAATCTCTTTACAATTAAAACATACCAAAGGTAGTTTTACTTTATATCTTTGCTTACCTTTTTGCAATCTTCTAGCCATTAATGCTTCAAGTACTTCATCAATTTCATCTTCATCACTTTCAATATCAGTATCATTTCTTATCAAACGTTTGCTTCTTGATTTACCAATTTTTAGAGATGACATAAATGCAGATTCAATAGTAGGAACAATACTATCGTCAAAGTTATTCAACTCAAATGAAGTCAATCTACTAATTAGACTATCAAGTGTAACATTATTTCCAGGAGCTGCTCTCATTTCATGAAGTGTAGAGACTCTAATAGCATAAGTAGGTAAAAAAGTTCTCAAAATTTTAGTTACGACAATGTCTTCATCAATAGTTCCACTTGCTCCTTGGGTAGCATTCACAACCTCCTTGATTCAGTTATTGTACTTAGATATGTTCTCTCCTTTCATTCTCATGTCATCAAAATTTCCTCTAAGACTTTCAGCTTTAGCCCTTAGCACTTTCAGCAAGCTCTATCATCATAGCATCGTGCTCATGTTTTTATCTCAACTGATCAACAATTAAAGGTGGAGTGGGTAAGATGAATTTTCATTTTCCTAGTAGTATGTTGTAGACTCTCCAATTCTTGATAGATACAATTTCATTTTTCTTTTCCATGTCAAGAAGTTATCTTTGTTCAGCTTAGGTACCTCTCTCTTATACATCTTGTGATCTTTAGCTTAAGTCCTTCAAACTTTCCTTTTAAGCACTCTATGCTCTGATACCAATTGTTAGATAACTAAGAGGGGGGTGAATTAGTTAAGTCCAATTATCCTACAGTCCCAAATACTCCTAGATGTATATAACAAAACAAATTAATCAACTCAGTAAAATATCAACTGTGCCTTTCTCTTCATATACCGATTACTAGTAAATGAAATACTGTGTTTACCAATCAATCTAGTTATAGTAATGTGTAAAGTAAAATAATAATTCAATACATCCGTACACATATAACACATAAATTTTTAATGTGGAAACCCTGTTAGGGGGAAACCACTTGGGACCGGTAACCCAAAATAATTCACTCTTCTAAAGTGAGCTCGGTTAAGAGCCAACCCTGTTAAATGTTACAAAAGCACATTGTGAGGTGTGAGCTGGTTAGAGGATTTATCACTAATGGTTCTCCCTTGACAAAATATTCACTATGGGGTCAACAAGAAAACAATCAACATTCATTGAATGCCATATTGAAATATAAAGACTATTAAGTCCCACTCGATTAAGAGATTTATCTATAGAAATGGTTAAACTGATACAGTAATGATCTTATTCAAATACAACTTGATTTGTAGATTTTTAGATCTATGCTAAGCTCAAAAATACCTCTAATCAATAATCAATTCAATCTCTTTATTTCCTCCAACTCTATTCTACTCGGTAATTGCTTTCTCTATCACTCAGTGTTGTCTGCAGAGTTACTTGGTTATGTCTTCAACCAGTTTGATCAGCCTTGCATGAATTCAATATTTTTACGTGAAATCTCATGCATCAGACTCAATAATGAGTCTCTTGTCTCTTTATATAGACATCATAAATCACTTTATTTCCATCCATAGATTTTTCCTCTTAATCTTCATCATTGATTTTTCCACTTTAACCTTTCTCGACATTTGTGTCAATAACATGTTTCATTATCCTTCATCTAATCAACTTTCAATTTTGTTAGCCATTTGATCATCATAACAAACATTATCATTTACCTCTAAATTATAAACAATTGTCCAGCTCATCATTTTTAGTTGGCAGTCACAAGTTCCATTTATTTCTTTCACTCAGTTAATACCATAATGCATCAGTGATAACTAGCTCGGTTAACACTGTACTTGGTATACTCTACACTACTCAGTGTATACTGAATTCTTCATTTACTGACCACATGAACTTGTACATTCTTGATCTTCAATCCATAATAGATTCATGTAATACAATCAAATAACTAACATAATGTCATAGGCTCATCAATAAGTTACCCAATGAATACCATATCCATATCTTTCTCATTCATCTCATCTTTATGTAGTTCTTCATTCCCTCATCATTATTTCCTTCTTAAGATGTTTGTAACCATCATGATAAGTATAGTCAAAGCTAGTTGACATCAATGACAATACATTAACTGATTTAATGTCTTACATACACATTAGTAGCTTGGTGATCATCAATCAATGTCTTTCAAATATCCAATCCATTGTCAAACTTTCCTTCAAGATATTCAATCACTTGTAGTTCATCAGATTCATGATCTTAGAAAGGTATATGAGATGTGAACAAATTGTTCTTATTAGCCACTCATTTTTAAAGTATAATATCAAGTGAAATATACTAAATATAAAATAAAATGGAGATAAAATTCTAGATTCACCATTAAGGGATTTAATCTTGGAAAAATGATTCTCCTGTTTATCTTTCCCTTCAAATTAATGGATATGTAAGTTAATAACTATGTAGCTATGCAATATCTAGTGTGTTATTTCAAGTTGTTAGGTTAACATTATCGATATTTCTTCATCTTCATCTAATTATATTATTGAATGTATTCTCATTCTCATGCATCTTAACCTTGTTATTTTTAAAAGATTGATCAATGCTATCTAAAGATAATAATATAAATAATATGCATGTGTTATGTCTTCTCTATACATAACCAACATCGCCATGATCATATAACATTGAAGAATCAATGAGTGTTGACATGTTTTTGTTTGGTGCTTTAAGATGAGTAAATATTTTTTACACATCATTCTAGAGCCCTTACCTATTGTCTTTGTATCTTTGTACAATTGTTAGGGAATAACCGAGGAGAACTTGTCTCCTTACAATACAATGGATGTCCTATCAGGATATTCTTAAGTGTCGCCAACCCCACAATTATAAAAAATTAAAGAGTATAAAGGAAAATAAAGTAAGAAGAAAAAATACAATTTTTTTAGGGACAATACTAAACTTAAGGAACTAATCTATGATAAAAAAAACTTGTCCTTTTCCATATTGTAGGCCTAGTTTAAAATTCAATGCTTCCATTCAAGAGAGAGGTAACATTTTCAAGCATATTCCTATATGATATATCAAAATCTTCATTATTGATATACACTTAAATTCAATTATGAAAACTATGTACTTCAATTTTCTTTATTTATATTTCTAAAATAATAATCACTTGTCTCCTTGCAATATAATGATAGCCTTATCAAGGTTTTCTTAAATACTAGCAACCCTACGAATATGGAAAAAAACAAACAACACCACCAAAAACAAAAGCAACAACAACAAACATAAAGACACATCAAGTAAGAACAAAATTTCATTGGGTAGGGACAAATCCACATTAAGAGGGCTAATTTATGACTAAAATCTTGTAATTAACATCGTATAGACCTAATTTAAAATCTAATTGTTTCATTTATAAAAAAAGAACAATTTCAAACATATTCTTATATGATATCAACATTGTCATTATTGAAATACACTTAAATTCAATTATAAACCTAAGAACTTATATTTTCTTATTTTCATTTCTAAAATAATAATTACACTTTGTCCAAATTATCAATCACCAACTATTATTAATCAATTTAAACTAATTTAAACTTTTTTATATACATTTTATTATATCTAAATTGATCTCAAAGAAACAATATTTTCTTTTTCATTTCACTATTATCTATAGATCAAACTCTAATTGATAAACAATAACCTTATCTAATATAAAATTCAAACGATTCCTTATGTCACAAATATACAAATTATATTCGAATTAAAAAACTTAAAATTTTCTTGATTCAAAAATAATTCTTACAAAATCAGCATAATTAAACTATCTCACTCATGGAAATGATTTAATTTCTTTCTTTATAAATAAAAATATTTCAAACTAGAAATTATCTTTTGACTAAAATAACATCCATTGTCAAAAGCCTTCTTTATTAAAGCTAATTGAATCAAATTTTTAAATTCATAAACCTTATCTAAGACCAATTTTCGAAAGAACTCATAATGGAATACCTTTTACAAGGGTTTCGGTTGTCTTTTGTCTCCCTCAAGGAAAATGAGATACCTTTCTTTTCTTTGGACGGTTGCATAAGCATCTAGAAAATGTAGACCTCCTTGGTAGGGAAGCGTAAATGGGCTAAGTTATTCATATTCCTAAGTCTACATTTGGAATGTGGAAAAATTATTCTACATAAAAAGTAGGTTGGTTGATGAATTTAAAGTAATATAAATAAATAAATTGATATTAGATCAATTTAAATTTAATATTTAGTATGATTTTAGAAATGAAAAAGTTATATGGAATATGTTTTAAATCAAAATTTTAGAGTATAATCAAGTGATCATCTTAGACCATGTAAATTGATTGTATTTTTCAATGGTTTACATAACATTTATAAAAATTATTTGGCATAGAAACCTAGATTTATGTATGTGCGAATTAATTGACAAAAAATTACATTCAGATTTCTCGTCTTAATCTTCTAATGATTCAATCTAGTAAGGAACTGTTAGTGTTTACAAACAACTTTGGGTAGTTTATTGAATTGTAAGATTCATGTTTGTTTTGATTAGACCTATAGTTAGATTGATTTAGTGACTTCAAAACAATGAATGATGATAGTAAGAAAGTATGCAATAGCCCTACAATGATGTGGTCATAGATGAAGGATCTAATTTAGAGATTATCCAACCATATAATCTTACTCAATAACACTTATAATTTATGTAGTGAAATTAAATACTAACATAACAACTTTGTCCAAATGAAATAGCTTAATTAAAACATAATTAAAATAGCAACAACAAAACTAATTGCAAGAGATTACAATCAAAATAAGTTGTCTTGAATTAAAATGAAGTATAATAACAAACAAGTGTTTAGCTTCTTATAAAACTATCCTATGATCTACCTCCAATTTGATGCTCATTGATCTTTGATATTTTTACTTTTAACCATAAACATGTTAGGAATTAGACATTGTGCACCTTACATAATGTTTAATTAATTATCATGTGTGGTACATCAAGGGGTGCCTAGAAATGTGTGCATCACGAGGAGTTAATATTCTTGCGGCCATTTTATGTGTTGTATATAATATTGAGATATTTCAATGTATGTTGTAAAATTATATTTATTTAATATTAAGGAAGGTTATTTAATAAAGTAACCAATATTAAATGTAGGGTCAATGGTTTTGTACAATCTCATGGTTTTAATCACCTAGTTTTATGTAATACTACTTGGTGGTTTTGACAAACTTGGTTCTATAAACAGAAGGATAGTTGTCTAAGGTTGACTAGTTGGGGTTTTGAGTCTTCTTTTGAAAAGTGTACAAGTGAAGCATGACATGGGATGCTTGGTTACATGCTTGAACATATGGAGAATACATTAAGGAGGTTTGATGTTTTAGTGGTGTTCATGTAGGCTCTAAAGATGTATTGGTTTATTACTAAATAACACATGATTCATGTATGCTTTTAGAGGCTAGGTTTTCCCCTCTTGAGGTTTTTCCAAGATATATCTTATGTCATATTTGATGGTTTGTTTTATATTATTTTGCATATGGATTTTAAATACTTGTTTGTATAGATTTCTCTCTTGCGTTATGTAGAAATTGTTATTATGTGGTTACAAAATTTCTATTATTTGGTATTAGCCATGGCTATGGTTGTATAACCCTTGATATAGTGAATATTGGTTGAGTTTGAATTTATGGTCTTGCATGAAAAAAATGAATACATTATAATATATGAGGGTTTTGTATGTTTATTTATTGTGGATATGAGGGTTTTGAGCTTGTTGTAATGATGAGTTGTTTACAAATTTGGGGTTTGTGAAATGTTGGGTCAAATGGGCATTTGTTAACACAAACCAACTAGCACTATACCAAAATATTGAACTGTTAGTGAGAGCACCAATGGAGATGTTAGAAATTTGGGGGCTCAAAGGTAGGGGTTGAGGATCTTGTATAACAATAGTTTACCCTCAAGAATTCATATTTGACATAGTCAACTATGAGGTGAGAAAGATATCAAGGTTGGGAGTTAAGCCCCGCCTAGTAGAATCACTAGTATTGTTAACATGTAGACTAGTTACCACTATACCAAAAGCTCAAAATGTGAGTGAGAGCACCACTAGAGAGGTTAGGGAATTGGGTATCCAAAGGAAAGGGTTGAGAGTCCTACGTGACAATAGTGTTTTGGGTGTGCATTCAAATGAGGGTTTTTTAAGAGAATTGTTGGACATGAATCCTGAGACAAAATAGACCTCACCATTGGATTTAGGATGATTGAGAAACAAAAAATGATTTAAAAAATTAACTTATTTGTAAAAAATTTAGGATAAAAAAATTAGTCCCAAACCAACCATATGATTGTCTAGGGCATTTACAAAGAGAAAAATAAACAATTGTTTTTTGCATTACCTTTTAAAAGTTTCCTACAAAAATCTTGAAAAACTAAAAATTAAGTGCCAATTGTCTTTAGTTCAACTTTTGTGAAGGAATTATTTTTTAATATATATATATATATATATATATATATATATATATAATTTGGAAGGAGTGTACCATGTACCCATCCCCTCTACCCACAGACAATCCTTGTCAACCAATGATCAAAGGGACCAGTGGTTTGGCGGGACCAAAAAAACCTGTTGCTCATTTTAAAAAATAATGCCAAAAAAGTTTAAATACTCTACAAAAAATAATAAATTCCCATCCAATTTAAGATTGTAAAATATTTTAAAAATATATGAAAAAATTCAAATTTGGAACTTATGCCACCCTTTGCCACTCCATCGCTGGTGGCACTACATGATTGTGCCTCTAGTACACTAATGGACTATTGGTGGCTCTACCAAGGGGCAACCCAAGAGTTTCCCATATTTGCAAATTGTCTTTTTAAAAAATGCAACAATCATCTAGGTTCTTTGATTTTCAACTTCTTATACTTGTTGGAAAGATGGTTCTATGCACTCCATAGTATTATAGGCTTGGTTCCTCAATTGTTTATTTGACTATCTTTGGGGACATATAAATTAGATATTCTAATTTTAAAAGTTTTGAGCATTATTTTTGTATGTGGAATTGGTTTTTTGATTTTACATAGACATTGGAGAGCATGTTCAACATACTTCACATTGGTCTTGTTATGTTTTTACTTTGATGCATATTGAGAGAGTTGTGTATTTGTTTGAACAAATGGGTACTTGAGATTCAAGGTGTGATTATAAGATAATTTGAATGAGTCAATAGGTGAAACCATGAGAAGTAGTCATTTTCATGTGATATTCATGATGGTATAATTAATTTTTAAATTTGGTGCTTCCTAATAGAAAGAGTTGGACTTTGATGATGACAACTACATAGGTTGTCTTTTGTTTGAGGACATGGTGAGATGTAGTTTTAGAATTTTAATATTGTACATTTGGTATTTGAGTTTAGGTATAAATGATGCAAGGGAGGATGGGGAGAGGGGCCAAAGGCACACCCTAACTAGATCCACCTTGCAGAGATCCCACGAGGAAGCAAAAAACACACAAGTGAGAGAGAGAACATAGGATCAACTTCTTATATTTCATCAAATTGGTTCATACATGCCAAGTTGTAAGGCCTTCCAAGTTTAGGCTAGATATTACAATTCAAGTATTGAAGTTCTCCAACATGCGAGGATCTGAAACTATTTCTATCTTTTGACTTCTATCCTTCTATCTTCTATCCCAAAAACTGACTCCTAACTACAACCAAAGACTACAATATATACAAGAGGCTACCAAACAAGTCAGCCTTCAGATCCACCATCAACAGAAGGGAATGACCAGATCTAGGTCAACATGCATCCCAATGATGGATACCAACATTAAATCCATGACCAAAAATAAATGCACAAGTTGGCCTCCAAAGTAAATCAAAATAGACAACTCAGTAAGAAAGGATAATCGAGTGCTAGACAAGCATCACTAAGCGCCAGAGAATTAACTGAGTGCTAGAGAGATAACCGACCAACCCCGGTTAACAAAGGAAACTAAGCAACATAGAAACCAACTCGGTTAAAGCAGGAACCAAGCAACACATAAAACTTCAAACATGTTTTTGGTGACATAGGATTGCCAAGGACCCAAGATGCTCTTGCATCAGACACCTGGGGTTATTTGAAATGATTCTTTGAATCATGAAATAGGTACAACCCGAGATGAATCCAACTCAGATTATGAAATCCATGAAGTATCTTCAATCGGTCTGTTCTTCCACTTTACCAAATATTCCATATACTATTTTCCTCTTGTACTTCTACCAATTCTTTGTTCCAAAATCTGCTCAACTTCTTCTGTTTGCTTCTTAGGATAATCATTTGGTACTGTCATTTCTTCATCTGATTCATGACACTCATACAAATCTATAATGTTTAATATAGGTGATATATCTATGTCACGAGGTAACTCAATCTCATAGTCATTTCCACTGTCACACTTCCTCAAAATCTTGCAAGGACCAAACTTCTTCATTTTCAGCTTCCCATATGTTTCAACAGGAAATTGACCTTTCTTCAAGTGTACCATTACTTCATCCCCAATTGCAAAATTCTTATGTCTTCTTGATCTATCTGCTCTATCTTTGTATTTCTGATTACTTTTCTCCAACTTATGTTTCACTTCTTCATGCAATGTTTTCATGAACTCAACAAATTCCTCCCCTTCAGCACATCTCTTTTCTTGACCAGCAATGTCATTCAAATCTGATATACCTCTCAGTTGTATGCCATTCACAATCTTAAAAGGTGACTTTCTAGTACTCCTATTCATTGAATTATTATATGCAAACTCTTCTTGTGCCAACATAGAATCCCAATTACTAGGTGTGTCTCCAACAAAACATCTCAAAATATTACCCAAACTCCTATTTATAACCTCTGTCTATCCATCAATCTGTGGGTGAAATGTAGAACTATATCTCAACTCGGTGCCCAACTTTCTCCAAAGAGTCTTCCAAAAGTATCCAACAAATTTACTGTCTTGGTCAGAGATGATACTCCTTAGTAATCCATGCAATCTAAAAATTTCCTTAAAGAAAAGATATTCTATATGCACTGCATCTGATGTCTTTCTACAAGGTATAAAATGTGCCATTTTAGAAAATCTATCCACAACAACAAATATAGAATCATTACCTCTTACTGTCTTCAGTAAGCCAAGAAAAAAATCCATATTGATATCAATCCAAGGTTTCTCAGGAACATAAATCAATGTATACAATCTAGTATTTGGACTTACTCCCTTTGCAACTTGACAAATTCCACAACTTTTCACAAATTTCTGAACATCCTTAAGCAAATTCAATGTTTTATCAATGCCAAAATGTCCAGCTAAACTACCACTATTTTTCTCCTTTATCAAATTAGTTCTCATTGATCCTCTCGATATACACAATTGAATACCTTTAAACAACATACCTTCATGAATGAAATAGTCTTCCCATTTAGTACTTGGTTGATCTTGAATAGGTGCTTTGCACTTTCTCCACGACTCAGAAAAATTAGGATCAAATTCATACAAATCTTTCATGTCATCAAAACCAAGAACTTCAATTTTCATCTTGGTCATCAAAGATCTTCTTCTACTCAATGCATCAACAACTTGGTTAGTGACTCCACTCTTATGCTTTATCACAAATGTATAACTCTACAAATAATCAACCCATTTCATATGTCTCTGATTCAACTTATTCTGACTACCCAAGTACTGTAAAGCCTTATGATCGGTATATAACACAAATTCACTCAGTATTAAATAATGTCTCCATTTCTTTAGGGATTGAATAATAGCATAAAACTCTTGATCATACATATAATATTTCCTTTTTGCATCATTCAACTTCTCACTAAAGAAAGCAATAAGTTTACCTTCTTGACTCAACACATCTCCTATTGCACTACCACTTGCATCACATTCCACTTGAAATACCTTATTGAAATCAGGCAATGCTAACACATGCATCACATTCCACTTGAAATACCTTATTGAAATTAGGCAATGCTAACACATGCAATTCAACAACCTTCTGCTTCAGAGTCTCAAAACTTTTATCAGCTCCATGTGTCCACTTGAATTCTATTTTATCTCCTCTCATAGTCTTAGTCATAGCATTACAAATTGAACTGAAATTCCTAATAAAATTTTGGTAAAAAATTGCTAAACCATGGAATGATCTTACCTCACTGGCATTCTTAGGTGTAGGCCAATTTAGAATAGCTTCAACCTTTTTAGGATCCATCTTCAAACCATCAGCTAAAATCACAAATCCCAAATACACAATCTCCTCTTTCATGAAGGAACACTTTTTCAAATTAATCAACAACTTTTCTTCTTTCAACCTATACAATACTTGTCTAACATGAAACAAATTTTCTTCTCTGGTCTTACTGAATATCAAAATATCATCCAGGTATACAATCACAAATTTACCCAAAAATTTATTCAAAATTTCATTCATCAACCTCATAAAAGTACTTAGTGCATTAGTTAAACCAAAAGGCATAGCTAACCACTCATACAAACCCTCTCTTGTCTTAAATGAAGTCTCCCACTCATCACCTTCTCTGAATCTAATATTATGATATCCACTTTTCAAATCAATCTTGGTAAAATACTTTGCTCTAGTGAAACTATCCATTATGTTATCCATTCTCGGTATAGGAAACCTATATTTCATTGTTATCTTATTGATTGCTTTGGAATTAGTACACATTCTCCATTCTCCATTCTTCTTAGGTGCCAATATAGTAGGTACTGCACAAGGACTCAAACTTTCTTAGATCAAAGCTTTCTACAACAATTCTTGAATCTTTTGGTTCAATTCCTAGTTCTCGATAGGTGTCAACCAGTGTGGTGCCTTATTCTGTAAACTAGCTCTAGGGATTAGATCCATGCAATGATCAATGCTTCTCTTTGGTGGCAAACCATTAGGTACATTATAAAAAATGATCTCCTTATACTCAGTGAGTATCTTATCAATCTCTTCTGATATGCTATCCTCTATTTTCTCACTCAGTTTGTTAGGAATCACAGCAAAACACACATCATTCTTCTTTAAATCCTTAACAAACTTTCTTCCTTCCATTAGACAAATTTTCATAGATGTACAAATACTACTAACAGGTTGTTCAATCAGAGGCAACAAGATTTTCTTTCTTCCATCAGCCCAAATAGTATACTTATGCAATCTCCCATCATATATAGCATGTCTATCATATTTCCAAGGTCTACCCAAAAAAATATGACAACAATCCATAGGCATGATATCACATAACACCTTATCATAGTACTTTCCAATCTTCAAATTCACATAACATTGTTCACTTACCAAGAGTGTGTACTCATCTTTGATCCATGAAATCTGATAGGGCTTTGGGTGTTTCAACCATTCCAACAACAACTTTGTAACCATTTCATCATATGCCAATTCTCTGAGCTACCACTATCAATGATAACCTTCCATATCTCATCAGAGACTCTACATCTGGTCTTGAACAAAATTTTCCTTACCGAATCTTCCTTTTTACCTTCACTCCAAAGTGCTCTTCTTACCATCAAGTTATTTTCCTTCTCGGGTTCATTCGGTGAATCTTCTTGCACCAAAGCATTTCTACTTCTACCGGCTTTCTTACTTGCATGTGTACACTCAAATGATCTATTTCCTTCTTCTTCACAATTGTAACAAGTTCCTTAGAATCTAGCTCTGCTATAACCGCCTTGGTGATTACTGCCTCTTCCTATAGATGAACTTTCACCTTTCCACTTGGTCTTGCCTTTGTCCAGATTTTTCTCTTGATCAGATCTATTGTTCTCACCATAAGATCTTCCTATTCCCCTAGGGAATCTACCACCTCTACCTCTTTGTCTTTTCTCATGTCTCTTGTTCAATTTCTCCTCATCTCTCAAGGCAAACTGATAGGCTTCTTCAATGCTTTCCAATTTAACCAAACTGATTTCTTCTTAGATGGAAACTCTTAACCCATTCAGGTACCTAGAAATTCTTTCCACTTTATCTTCATCATGTCCAGATATAATGTCCAATCTATAGAATTCCTTAGTATAGTCCTTTACCGAGCTATCTTTTTGCCTCAAGCTTTGCATTCACCTAACTAGGTTAATTTGACAATCACATGGTAAAAACTTTCCTTTCAACTTATTTACCATTTTATTCCATTCCTTGAATTTGTCTTTGCTTTTCCTCTTTCAGTCCAACTGTAGATGCTCCCACCACAAGGATGCATGACCTTTCAACTTTGTTCTTGCAATCTTTACTTTCTTTTCCTTAGGGACATTCTCATATTCAAAATATTTCTCCATCTCGGTGATCCAATCCACAAATTCATCAAAATCCAACTTTCCACTATATTCAGGAGGATTGAAGTGTGGTGTAGACTTCAGATTTGTCAAAGCCTTCAACAATATTTCCTCACCCTGATCCATCATAGGTGTAGGTTCAGCTTCACCTTGTTCTTCTTCAATTTCTTCATCACTAACATCCTCAAGATGTCTTCCTCTTCGCTGGGCTGTCTCAACAACTTCTAATCTAGAAGCAAGTTGTCTCAACATGTATGCCAATCCCGGATCTGCATCTTGCCTGCTACGAACCATCTTGAAACCTTCTACAATTGTAGGTTAGATTGCAATCAGCTATCCCACACCAAATATCAACTAGGGTTTGACAAGAAGGAACCCTCAGACCTAGATTTGCAAACCTAGATCCATATCTCAACCTTCACTCTGATACCACCTGATGCAAGGGAGCATGGGGAGAGGGGCCAAAGACACACCCTAACTAGATCCACCTTGCAGAGATCACACACAAAAGCAACAAGCACACAAGTGAGAGAGAGAATGTAGGATCAACTTCTTATATTTCATCAAATTGGCTCATACATGCTAGGCTATAAGGCCTTCTCAATTTAGGCCAGATATTACAATTAAAGTACAAAATTCCTCCAACATAAGAGGATCTAAAACTATTTCTATGTTCTAACTTCTATCCCAAAAACTGACTCCTATCTACAACCAAATACTACAATATATACAAGAGGCTACCAAACAAGTCAGCCTTCAGATCCACCATCAATGGAAGGGAATGACCAGATCTAGGTCAAAACAAATCCCAATGATGGATACCAACATTAAATACATGACCACAAATAAATGCACAAGTCGGCCTCTAGAGGAAATCAAAATAGACAACTCAGTAATCAAGGATAATCGAGTGCCAAACAAGCATCACCGAGCGCCAGGGAATTAACCGAGCACTAGAGAGATAACTGACCAACCCCGGTTAACAAAGGAAATTGAGCAACATAGAAACCAACTCAAAGCAAGAACCAAGCAACACATAAAACTTCAAACATGTTTTTGGTGACACAAGATTGCCAAGGACCCGAGATGCTCTTGCATCAATAACATTGGTTTTGATTCTAGTGTCATGATTATATAGGTGCAATTTTTCATTAGCATAACATAATTGGGTCTGTAGTGGTTTTGTTTGATGTGAGGAGGTTGTTTCTTATCTCCTAGATGCTTGTTTTGTTCCTTGAATATTGTACTTGGTTGTTCACATGTTTGGAAAATTAAATCCAAGGATTTTTAATGTTTGAACCATGTGTATAATAGGATTATTCACTTTAAAACCTAAATTTATAGGTTACTAATATGATGATGAGTTTTGATGCTTCAATGTTTGTATCTACAAGTCATGTGCTATAATTATCTAAATCTTATTGGTTGCAATGAGATAAAATAGATGTGGACTATCTATATCTACTAGGTTTTACTTAGTGTTGATGCAAAATTTATTAGTTGGACTTATTTGTGGTCATTGGTACATTGGTATGTGTGCTTTGAGATGAGAAGATGAATATTGTTTATAATACATGGATAGCTAATTTTGGAAGTTGTAGCATCATACATTTATCATTATGTCATGGATATATTTGTTATGCTTTTTCAATGGGATATTTTGACAATGATAGTTTGATGGTGTTGGATAGACTCTTGATGATTTTTAGGGATTATATCTTATTTTCTTAGAGATATTAGTTTCACTTGATGGTTTTAACATATCAATTGTGAGTAGACCTCAATAATCTTTATTCAGGAGATGGTTATTACTATGTCATGTGTGGATTAGTTTTGGGTAAGAGACACTATTACAGATTGGTTGTATGTTGTCATTCATGGAAACTACACTCACTTTAGTTGGTCACGCAACATATTTTGTATATACTGAAGGTTAGAGTATAAAATCAACTATGGAAGAACAAGAAAAAATACACAAGTTTGAAAAAAGGTTCTATATGAATATGTTTAGTTGAATTATATGTTGAAAAGTTAATTGGAGGTTTTTCAAGGTATATTCTATGGTAGCCTTTGTTTGCACCAGTTAGTATTTCGAGTATTAGGTTGATAGAGAAATGTGGAAGACAAATCAATCAAAAGTTGGATCGATCAGTGATCCCACTAGACCGATGATCTGATCAGTTTGATTTGAGATTTTGGTAGAGCTGAAATGTTACACAATGTATACATCTTGGTTGAAGTTAGCATGAAATTTTGATCAATTTATTACTCAAGGTTTTACACATTACACATTTTGGTATTGGAGCCGACAGTGAACATATTATATTTTGATGATAGGTATACAAGTCCAAGTTCTGGTGATGATTTGATATAGAAATGTTTAGTTATTATATGGTTACCTGTTGTATGTGTGAAGGATTAGTAATCAAAGGTTTTATTGATTGTTGAGTAGAGATTGTGTACTGAACTTACTGGGAATTGTATTGGCATATGTGATGCTATTTCTCAGTTCATCATCTTGGGTTGTAGTCCATTGTATTTTGTTAAGTAATATGCTTTCTAAAGGTTAAAACACTATTTTCTAACTAAGAAGTGATCTCTAGGTAGTGTACCTGAATGAAAGTGCATTCCCATATTGTATTCTTTCCCTTAATTGGGTTAACTATATTTATGCAAAGATAATTTGGGTTCCATCCCCACTGTGTTTTTTCCCTTTGTTGGAAATCTGAGAATAACTTTTGTCATTGATGTCAATCATCACCAATGTGAGAGCTATACTATCAACAAGATAAAGGGCTTATCAAATACTTAAGATAGTTATCAGAATAAGGGAGTTAGTTATCAGAGCTAATAGATATTAGATAAAGGAGAATAATGTATTATTGTCGACAAAAGGAAAAATGAGAAAAAAAATTATGGAAAAGATCGAGATTCAAGAACCTTAAGATCTAAGGTCAAGATTATATGGATCAATGGAAAAGAAGAGGATCAAGGTTAAAAGGATTGAACAAGAAGATTAGAATGAGAAAGAGGAAGAAGAAGAAAAAGAGTGAAGAACAAGCAACAAAGTAAAAAAGAGTTTGAAGATAGAGATAATGAGCATAAGGGATTTGATAAGTTGTGGAGGAAAGCACAAATAGGTCAACTATCTTGTAAGGAATCCTAACAAGTTTCTACAAGGTATTGTAAATCCCTTAATCGGGTAGTCTCTAACAGGACTGTTGAAGTTAGATGTATGCAATTTTTGTAAATCCTTTAATAGGGTGAATGTCATATAGGAAGGATAAAATCTCTTAGTGGAGTAGACTTAACAAGACTATAGATCCATTTAACCATGTATTAGTCACTCCTAATAGGGTGAGTTACATAGAAAGTGAAACTTTGTAGCCTTAACTGGAAAACTCTTTTAGCTGCAGTGAAGATTTGTGTTTACCATCCCCACCACAGTTTTTCCCTCTAACCAAGGGTTTTTTCTAGACCAAAAATCTATGTGTTATAGGTGTGTGAATCATTTCATGAGTTAATGTTATTTACTTTATGTTTTTCAATTACAACATATCGGTAACACAAAAAGGACTGTTGGTAATACAAAAAGGACTATCGGTAAATTGGGAATGAAACTATATATTTATGGTTAAAACCTTGAATTGATGAAAATCTATTAGTACCAATTCACCCCCCTATTAGTACCTAATCTTTCCAATCAATAATTGGTATCCAAGCTTAGTTCTCTACGAGAGAAAATTTAATAGATTGAGAGTAGATCTTGGAATATGGAAAGGTATAGGAAATAAGACAAATGGAAGAAGCCCTTGCACAAAATGAAGATTTGAAGATGAAGCTAAGATCATGATTTGTAAAAAGAAAAGAACTCACAGAACGCCTACAAATAAGTTTGGAAAATATTGAAGAACTATTAAAAAAGAGTACAAATTCTAAAGAAGTTGATGCAGCAGTTACAGATCTATTGGAAAAGAAAATAGACCTAGAATTAAACCTAAATGAAGCTCAAGAAGAACTTGAAAATCAAGCTATAAGGATGATTGAAATATCTGAAAGAATGAAGACTATCGAGGAAGCCAATGAAATCCTTGAAACTGATAAGAGAAATATTAGAAAAATGATCAAAGACAAGGATGCCATCATTCAATAGATACAATAGGAAAATAATACACTGAGTGAACATTTGAATGACAAAAATGAAGAAAATAGGCAAATACTTACCAAGAATGAAAATCTAAGAAAAGAAGTTGAAACTAAAGACCAATCTGAAAATTAAAAGAGAAGTTATTGAGAGACTCACTAAATTTGATCTAAGCATATAGAGAGTTGATGAACAACTAAAAAGTCAAAGAAGATCTGGAGACACAACCGACCTAGGATATATTGCTACCAACAAGTTTGAAATAGGTGAATCATAAAAAGTAGTAGAAAATAATATATCACAAAAGCCAAAAGAGCCTATTTATACACAAGGAAAGTAACCTACAAAATTTACTTGTTACAATTGTGGAAAGCTTGGTCACACATCAAATATTCGTAGAAGAAGATCAGTCAACAATCCAAGTGGTACACCTTTAATGGACATTGTTACAATTGAAATAAGTATGGATATCAAGAAAGAGAGTGCAGATTAAGATCTAACAACATATCATTAGAAGGAAGTTTCAAAAATTACTGTTACACATGCAATTGGTATAGACATAAAGATGAACACTCTAGATCAAGAATTTTACCAACAAGAACACCCACCAAAATGATCATAAAATTGAGAAGAGAAGGAAATGTTCTGGCTATGTGCAACATTTGTGGACACTTTAGACACATGAAGATGGACTGAAAATTAAGGAATCCAAGAGAAAATTTAGGACCATGGAGATCAACTAGCATGGTATGTTTTATTTTTCACAATTATGGACATATGTTCGACTACAACTGATGGAATATATGGAAGAACAATGATTAGTGAACACCGAGTACTGAAATGATATGTAAGATGATTAAATCAGTCAATACATTTTTATTGATGTCAACTTATCTTGACAGTGCTTATCATATTAGTTACAACATCTAAATATCTGTTGAAGGAAGAGAAGATGAAGAATTGAGATATCTACATAAGGAAAAGATGGATATGACAGAAAAGGATAAGGTAAACATTGGGTAACTTATTGATGAGTCTATGACTATGTATTGTTTACTTGAGCATGTTACATTAACTTATTATGAAGGAGAGAATGGAAATTGGACATGTTAATATAGTCAATAATTAAAGATTTCTGTATACACCGAGCCAGTGCAGTGTGTACTGAGTAACAATATTAACCAAGCTACTTCAACTAGTTATCACCGATGTGTTTCTATATTGACCAAGTATAGATGAAAATATTAAATGCAAAGATCAACCGACTGAAGATGATGAGCTAGATATTGGTATGATTTTGAGGTTGAAGATAAAGTTTGTTATGAGATCCATGGCTGACAAAATTTGAAGAAGATCTAATGGATGAGATTGAAATGACTTATTGATACAACTGCTGAGGAAAGTTTAAGAGGAAAAATGAATGATGAAGATTAAGTGACAAAATATGATGGATGATATGAAAACATTTTACTTGTCTATTTAAGAGACATGAATTTTTTTAGTGTGTATGCCGAATTGCAGAGATTTCGCATGAAGCTAGTATTCATGCAAGCCTAATCATATTGGTTATTGAAGAACCCGAGCTGTAGAAGTTTTACCAAGCATCAAAGAACATTACCAAGGGGAAAGTAAGTTGATATATTGATGAAGTGAAATTGATTAATTGATCAGAGCACTACAACATTTGGGGTCAAATTTCAATGCCAATTTGCGACGCCACTACAATTTGTGTTTGTTTTTGCAAGTGCCCCCAATGGTGTCGTAATAGCGATGATGTTGTTGTAATTGTGACACCCATGTGTTTATAAACAAAAAAAGAAAAAGAAAGTGTCATTTGTAATTTGTGAATTCGAAGAGCTACTACGAAGATGACACTACACTTTTGCGTGGCATGAAGAGGGCATTCAAGTTTGGTGTGCGCAAAGAGGCCGAAACCTTGTGGGAAGAGGGCACTAGCACTTGAGGTAGGCATTCGAGCTTTGTCTTCTCATTAAATCAATTTTAGTGGCATTGTTTACATATTAGCATTGTTAATAGTGGAATTGTTTACATCTTTTCATTTGGAATGCTTGATGACCTATGAGCTTTGAGAGCTAGGGCATCATTTATATTACCTTCAAGGCATTGTGTGAAGTGTTTGATCTCTCTTTATTTGTTTTGGTGTTAATATTCACTATGTGGTACTCCCCATTTATGATCATTTCATGAGGAAATGTCTTGATGGCTTGCGGGATGCAAGCTAGGGCATCATACATTATTCATAAGCTCACTATTTAATACTGACACTGTTCATGAGCTCATTGTTTCATATCTGGCCAGTCCATGTAAATGGTACTAGGCCAACCCAATCAGCCTAATAAAATGTGTCATATTTATCTTTGTCAAATACACTTGTTCACCATTTTGTTCTTGTTCTTCACACAAATATTGCATCAAAAGTAATTGTAAATAATGATTCAAAGAAAAAAGAAACAACTACAATAGATCAGACCCCAAAAGAATACAGTCAACTACAATAGCTCACAGTCTCAATGAAATAAATAGTGTATAAAATAATATATGGTGCACAACAGCAGCAAACATGCAATGAAAACAACAACATTGCATGATGCCCGAGCTCAAATTCAAAATAGTAAGTGTATTAATGTATGATCTAATAGAAACAACCTCATTGATCATTACCTTTCACTCCTCCATCATTATAAAAGAGATAACTACCTACAACTAGGACATCATGCATTGTTTTTGAGCTCATTGTTTGAGAACCTCATGTACCTATTTGATTGGTTAGTGCTCAACCAGTGAGCTCATAAATAATGCATGATGCCCTAGCTTGCAGCCTGCAAGCCATCAAGACATTTCCTCATGAAATGATCATAAACGGGGAGTACCACATAGTGAACATCAACAACAAAAAAAAAAAGAGAGATCAAACACTTCACACAACATATGTTGTTTTATAAGATTTTATTAAGACTAAATATATTGTTTTATGAGCTCATTGTTTGAGCACGTCATGTCCCTATTTGATTGGTCAGTGCTCTGTTTGTTATATTGATGCTGTTAGATCAAATAGGGACATCAGTAATAAGGTGCCAGGAATTGCTTATATCCTTTGGATCTAACCCCATCTTTTCCTTCCTTGTAGGTTTTGGATCATACAAGAGCATACTGGATTAAAGCCTGGGTCAACACTTCATTACTTTAGGCAATGTTTGGTACCTTCATTATTTATGTTCATCCACTTATGTATGTTTGCATTCATTCATATTCTTTTGAAATTTAATCTTTATGAGTTCAAATTCAAAATAGTAAGTGTATTATTTTATTACTGATGTCCCTATTTGATCTAATAGCATCAATATAACAAATAGAGCACCGACCAATCAAATAGGGACATGAGGTGCTCAAACAATGAGCTCATAAAACAATATATTTAGTCTTAATAAAATCTTATAAAACAACATATATTGTGTGAAGTGTTTGATCTCTCTTTATTTTTTTTGGTGTTGATATTCACTATGTGGTACACCCAGTTTATGATCATTTCATGAGGAAATATCTTGATGGCTCACAGGTTGCAAGCAAAGGTATCATACATTGTTCATGAGCTCATTGTTTAATACTGGCATTGTTTACATCCTTTTATTTGGAATGCTTGATGACCCATGAGCTTTGAGAGCTAGGGCATCATTTCTATTACCTTCAAGGCATTGTGTGAAGTGTTTGATCTCTCTTTATTTGTTTTGTTGTTGATATTCACTATGTGGTACTCCCTGTTTATGATCATTTCATGAGAAAATATCTTGATGGCTTGTGGGCTGCAAGCTAGGGCATCATGCATTGTTTATGAGCTCACTATTTGAGGACCTCATGTCCCTATTTGATTGGCTGGTAATCAAATAGTGAGCTCATAAACAATGCATGATGCCTGAGCTCAAATTCAAAATAGTAAGTGTATTATTTTATTAAGACTAAATATATTATTTTATTAAGACAAAGTATTTTGGGTTAGTTTTATGTTGTTTTATAAGATTTTATTAAGATTAAATATATGATGTAAACTCATAATTATACTTGATATATATATATACTTCAAAGGAGGAATTATGAAATATAGTTGTAGGTAGTTATCTCTTCTATAATGATGGAGGAGTGAAAGGTAATGATCAATGAGGTTGTTGCTATTAGATCATACATTAACACACTTACTATTTTGAATTTGAGCTCAGGCATCATGCAATGTTATTGTTGTCATTGCATGCTTGCTGCTATTGTGCACCATATATTGTTTTATACACTGTTTATTTCATTGAGACTGTGAGCTTGGTTTTTCTTTCAGAAGTGTATGGCTTGACTATGGACATGCATAATTGTAGATGAGGATTAGTAATAGGATTCCATTCATTGCTTAGATATTTTTTATCTAACCCCCATCTCTCTTTTCTTTTTAGATTCTGGATCACACAGGGGCACACTAGATTCATACCCGATTAAAAAATTCATCACTTCAAGCAATGTCTGGCACCCTTATTATTTATGTTCATCCTCTTATGGATGCATGTACTCTTTCATTTTATTCTAAAAGTCATTTTCCTTGTATAATATATACAAGTTATTTTTCATATATATACATGTAATCTTTAGATGCAAAAATTTATTTTCCTTTACATGTATCTTTGCATGAAATGAACACAAATTAAACAAGATCATCTAATAATGAAAACTAGGGTATTGTAGTCATTCATCTAGTAATTAGTTACTCAAACCATTACTAAGGATTGAACATAAGTCTAAGTCCCCAAATCTATTGTTCTATGTGTATAAAACAATATATGGTGCACAACAACAACAAGCATGCAATGACAACAATAACATTGCATGATGTTTGAGCTCAATTTCAAAATAGTAAGTGTATTAATGTATGATCTAATAGCAAAAGCCTCATTGATCATTACCTTTCACTCCTCTATCATTATAGAAGAGATAACTACCTACAACTAGGGCATCATGCTTTGTTTATGAGATCACTGTTTGAGCACCTCATGTCCCTATTTGATTGGCCAGTGCTCAAAGAGTGAGGTCATAAATTGCGACACCCATTTGGTTATAAACAAAAAAAAAAAGAAAAATAAAGTGTCATTTGTAATTTGTGAATTCGAAGAGCTTCCACGAAGATGACATTGCACTTTTGCATGGCGTGAAAAGGGCATTCGAGTTTGGTGTGCGTGAAGAGGTTGACACCATGTGGGAAGAGGGCACTGACACTTGAGGTAGGTGTTCAAGCTTTGTCTATTTGATCATAAATGGGGAGTACCACATAGTGAATATCAAAAACAAAACAAATAAAGAGAGATCAAACACTTCACACAATCTATGTTGCTTTATAAGATTTTATTAAGACTAAATATATTGTTTTATGAGCTCACTGTTTGAGTACCTCATGTCCCTATTTGATTGGTCAGTGCTCTATTTGTTATATTAATGTTATTAGATCAAATAGGGACATCAAATTGGTACATCAATAATAAAATAATACACTATGTGGTACTCCACATTTATGATCATTTCATGAGGAAATATCTTGGTGGCTCACGAGCTGCTGCAAGCTAGGGCATGATACATTATTCATGAGATCATTGTTTAATATTGGCATTGTTTACATCTTTTCATTTGGAATGCTTGATGGCCTGCAAGCTTTGAGAGCTAGGGCATCATTTCTATTACCTTCAAGGCATTGTGTGAAGTGTTTGATCTCTCTTTATTTGTTTTGGTGTTGATATTCACTATGTGGTACTCCCCATTTATGATCATTTCATGAGGAAATTTTGTTATGGATCGTGGGCTGCAAGCTAGGGCATCATACATTGTTCATGAGCTCACTATTTAATAATGACATTATTCATGAGCTCATTGTTTAATATCTGGCTAGGCCGTGTAAATGGTACCAGGCCAACCCAATCAACCCAACAAAATGTGTCATGTTTATCTTTGTCAAATACACTCGTTCACCATTTTGTTCTTGTTTTTCACACAAATATTGCATCAAAAGTAATTGTAAACAATGATTCAAAGGAAAAAAAAAAAACTACAATAGATCATACCCCAAAAGAATATAGTCAACTACAATAGCTCACAGTCTCAATGAAATAAACAATGTATAAAACAATATATGGTGCACAATAGCAGCAAGCATGTAATGACAACAATAACATTGCATGATGTCTGAGCTCAAAGTCAAAATAGTAAGTGTATTAATGTATGATCTAATAAAAGAAACCTCATTGATCATTACCTTTCACTCCTCCATCATTATAGAAGAGATAACTACCTACAACTAGGGCATCATGCATTGTTTATGAGCTCACTATTTGAGCAACTCATGTCCCTATTTGATTGGCCGATCCTCAAACAGTGAGCTCATAAATGATGCATGATGCCCTAGCTTGCAGCCCACAAGCCATCAATACATTTCCTCATGAAATGATCATAAATGGGGAGTACCACATAGTGAATATCAAAAACAAAACAAATGAAGAGAGATCAAACACTTCACACAATATATGTTGTTTTATAAGATTTTATTAAGACTAAATATATTGTTTTATGAGCTCACTATTTGAGCACCTCATGTCCATATTTGATTGGTTAGTGCTCTATTTGTTATATTGATGCTATGAGATCAAATAGGGACATCAGTAATAAAATAATGCACTTAATGTTTTGAATTTTAGCTCATACAGATTAAAATATCCTACTATTTTGAATTTCTATGTGCTTTGAGCCAATGAAATTTGTATCATCAGGATGAAGTAATAATGCATTAAAAGTCTTACTTATTTCCCTATTCAGTTTTAATTTTATAGTGAATTCATGATTTATAATTCAGTTGTAGCAGCTCAATGTGTTTGAACTCAAGAATACACCTTACTTGGTTTCCTATAAAGCTTTTGGTGAAATCTGTCAAAAGATGAGAAGATATGAGAAGGTGACATGAAGCTAATGAAAGGAGGCATCTCCAATTTGTTTTGCAGATATACACATTAAGGATCATGTCAGATAATACAAGGGAATTTAATCAAAACAGGGAGACACTCGCTAGATTGTTGTCTAACTTTCAAAGAAAAGGCGATGACAAATGTTATTGTCCATGAAAGAGTTGTAATAGCTTAAAGACAAGAAGAATAAAAATCAAAATAGAAAAGAGACATTGTAGGGAGAATGGTCACATGGAAGGGGGGTTTGATTATAATCCAGTGGTAAGTTGTTTGTTATATTGTTTTCACAATTAATATACATATGAACCATGGAAGGAGGTTTGATTATCATCATTTTTATATAGGTTGATCTCCCCAGTGTGAATATAGAGGATGATCCCATGGAAGATGACGATCATGCACCAGAAAACACATTTGAAGATGATGGTATGAATGCATTGATCGTTGACACATTTGGTACTAGTGTTGCTGCTGCTGATGATGATTATGATGAGGATGACATTGATGACATCCATGATATACCTCTACTTGAGAAGGTGGACATGACCCTTTACGAAGGCTCCCAATTTACTCTTCTCTCTGCTATATTTTTGTTGGTGAATTTGAAGGTTATGAATTGTTTATCCAACATAGCAATGTCACATATGCTAAGGTTTTTCATATATGTCATTATAATATATAAAAGGTGAAACATGTACCATTAAGATTGTTTATAGTAATGACTTATATTATTTTTTACAGATTGATAGGTGACTTTCTATGACCACCATCAAATGTTCTCCCTTGCTTGTACCAAGAATTATGTGCCATAATGAAACATATTGGAATGGAGTATCAAACAATAGATGCTTATCCTAAAGATCATAATATTTATTATAAAGAACATGAAAATGAAACAGAATGCCCTGAATGCCATACAAGTAGATATCGAGATGATCAAGTGACAAAAAAGGTACCTCGCAAGGTTCTTCATCACATCCCCATTATTCCATGTCTGAAATGATTATTCAGGTGCAATAGCTTGGCACAATTTATGGATTACTATGCATGCAGCAAGAGTCAAGATGACATTATTCAAATGCCTATAGATGGTTCATCATTTATGGACATAGAGGAAACATGGCCACACTTTAAAGAGGAACCTCAAAATCTCATGCTTTCTCTGTGATGTATGTGATCCTAGGTTTTCTTGCACTGCTATCTAGAGACTTCTCTTGACTCTCCAAGGAACCTAGTCTCCTCTAGGTCCTAATTGGATTAGATGATTAACTAAGACCAATTCTAACTCTTCCCTAAGAGTTCTTAATCCTTGTGCTTAACCTTGAATGACAAACACCCTTTGATAGTATAACTCTTCACCCTCACCTAGAAAGATTTAAGTGCCCATTCTTCACAAATTCCATTCTTCATTGCAAGGGTGTTCTCCATCATTAAAAATTTCACAATCTTGTCAAATTGATCCATTTTGGAAGGATCTTGAATCATGTTTCTATCGGCTTCAATAGTTCACCATTTGAGACCTTAGAAATAGGCCTAATCCTTGTAGCCTTTTGCAGAGGCTTTTTCCCTTTCTTTCTAAAACTTCTCAAACAACTTGAAAAACCAATTGGGGATTTGGATACCCTTTTGGCTCTTCTTAAGGATTTTGCAACTTTTAGGACCTAGAAGTCTTCGTACACCTCCTTCCTACAAACAAGGACAAACAGGGCTAATTAACCTAATTTTTAGGACAGTCTAAATCCTAATAGAAATCTTGCTCAAACCCAAACCTTGGTGATTGGTATGATCTCAATCTACATAGGATAGTTAGATATGGTGAACACATACTTGAAAAAGTATTGGAGCTGTACTGTACCTTACAACCCTGCATAAAGACTTTAAATCTTCATTGTTAGAGCACTAACCGAGCTCCTGTCTGCTCGCCTAGGGCCTAATGGTAAAAATAGCTCTCCTCATTTTATAGACTCATAATCCTAAATTTATATACATTAGTGACTCCCCTAACATATCCATCCATCATGAGTTATTTCCCATGGCTAGATTTCTTGGGGGAGCCATTAAATCTCGGACTGGTCAGAACAGTACTAGTGAAACTCTAAAAAAAAACCTACTTTAACCGATGCCCTAAACCTATTCAAATAAAATTTCTTGTCAAAAGAAAAAGTCTTCAAACTATCTATAGAATGCTAATCAACTATTAGATTTGGTCTTTCAATCCATTTCACTTGACTATCAACACAAAACTCAAGATATTCACAGGAATACTATTGCAGAGCTCAATATTCAAAACTTCAAACTTGTTACAATGCATGAACTAACTTGAGATTTGAGTCTTAGGTATCATTAGATGCCAAATAAATTTTTTTAGGGCCCATTGCCAATTCCCCACTCCTATTCTTATGGGAATCCAAAGCTAACCGAGTTGCATGCAACATTTGAATTAATTTCAAATGTTGTCATGACAACTTCTTTGCAACATTTGGCAACTTGCACATATGCCTTAATCCTATTTCTTAGGACTCTTAACCTCCACCATTTTGAGGATCTAACCCAATTAATGACCTTTTGGCATCTTTACAAAAACTAAATGTGTTTAGAACACATTTAAGACTCTAACCTCATACAAAGCTCCTATCACTAAGAAATTGAATAAAAAACTAACATTGGCTATTTGTGTGACCTTAGTCCTACTGAATAATTCACTTAGCCTACATTTTCAAATGACCTTCTAAGGTCTTAAAACAACTAATATAACTTCTTGAATTGGCTAGAGTCAAGTACAAGCCAAAATAGCTAAGCAATGGAGGTTAGCCTAGGTGTGCTCCTGCACCACTCTTGCAACAGATGGTGTCAATCCGCATGGAGAGATGAGATCCGTTTGCTCAGTGTGGCCTATTTTTATTATAAATGATGCAGGAGCATCCTGGGTGTAAGAGCAATCTTGCATCACCCAAAAATATTTCTATTTTTATTTTCAATAAGGGCTATTTTGTGCAGAGCTGCTATTTATGGAAAGTTACTATTTTTGGTAATTTTCGTATGTGCTCAGAATGATATGATTTCTTTCTTGGAGGTTCATTTTGGTCATATAAGTCTGCCAGTAAAGTTTCATTGCCAGATCAAGTGTATATTGGAAGATATTGAAGATTTTCGGTATTGGCAGCAGGGTACAGAAACTTTGAACTCAGTTTTGAAGGCTTTAGAGGCCCCAGATGAGGTCAAAAATTTAGGTGATGAGTGCTTGTGCCAATCAAGCTTGTAGAGTGCTTCGTGCATTTCCGAAATGGGGTTATAATAGCTGAGCAGGTCAATGGGTGATGACTTATGGTCTTCGGAAGTTGGGCCATCTGAAATGGCAGAAAATAAATTTCTTCAAAATTTCTGTTTGGGTTTCAAAGGTTATCTTGAGCTGACTATGATGTAGTAAAATGTAAAATAAAATAATTCTAAGTTGGTCGGCCTTATTGGCTAAAATTCTGGAACCTTCCCAGGCGGTGGAAAATTGCCTATATAAGGAAGGCTGTATTATTGTCTTAGGCAGTTCAGAATAGTTCTGGGTAGTAGATCTGGGTATTGATTTGAGGCTTTGTCCTACAGAATATTGTAAGGGAATGCCCATGTGGCTTTGCATATTGTAATTCTGAAAGTTTGTAATTCCACATTTGTGGAGATAATAAGAAGCCAATTTTCTGTTCTTGCATATTGTTGTTGTTTCTCTATTTCTGTTATGTGTTAAGGGGAGCACCCTTCATCAAGTGGTATCAGAGCAGGATTTCTTGAGTGTGTAAATAGATCACCGACTGTGAGGTAGTTTGCACCAGGACCACGGTTAGGGTTTCAGCGCACATCGCCAAAATGCCTCCATGAAGAGAGCGTGGCGAAAGAGCTGGTGCTGTGACACCTGAGGTTAGAGAGCTACAGAGACAAGTGCGAGCATTGCAAGAAGAAATTCGTAGAAGAATGAATCTTAATGTCAGAGATGAAAGCGAGGATGAAGCTAAAGAAGAATATCAAGGAGAAGTCAAAATTGTAAACCAAGAGGAAGAAAGAATTTTTCGGGCCATTTCTAAGATTGGGAAAAGACCTAAGATTGAGGTTCCTACATTTTCTGGAAATCTTAACCCAGAAGAATTGATCGATTGGATCAATGAATGTGAGGAATATTTTGAGTATGAAGATGTTGAGGATCCTGATAGGGTCAAATTTGTGAAGGCCAGACTGAAAGGTCATGCGAAGATATGGTGGCAAGAGATTCAGTTGGAGGGGAATAGAAGGGGAAAGGAGAAAATCACGAGATGGGATCGGATGGTGGATAAATTGAAGCAACAGTTCATTCTTGTTGATTATGAGCTTGACCTACTGAAGAAAATGTAGAGTTTGAAGCAAGCGGGAAGATCTGTTCAGGAGTATACAGAGGAGTTCTATCGCCTTCTCATTAGAACAGGCCATGCAGAAGCTGATAAAGAGAAAGTTGCCCGATACCTTAATGGGTTAAGGCCAAGCATTCAGGAGGAGCTGAATCTGGTTCGAATGAACAGTATTGAAGAGGCATACCAGTTTGCCCTAAAAGTAGAGGAAAAGCTGAACAAGAAGTTTAAGAGCAGACAAAATGGAAGAGGTCATGGTGGAAGATCTGGTGGACGGTCATATGGTGGCCGAAATGAAGATCTGAAAAAGAAGGATGAGGCCAGTAGCAGCCAGAATCAGAGAGGAAACAATTCTAATCGCTTCCAGGATCAGAACAATAGAGATCAGAGAGGAAGAGGAAGAGGACAAGGATCTGGAAGAGGTGGCTTCCGTGGAACATGTTTTCACTATGGAGAAGAAGGTCATAGGGCATTTGAATGTTCTCAGTGCCAAGGTAGAACAGACAGGAAAAATGAAGGCCAGGCCAGAGTTGCACATGTAGATGAAGATGCTAGATCATCAAATTCTGAAGATGCTGAAAAAGGAGAAACAGTAATTAACATAAGAGTCTTGCTGAGTGGTGAGAATGAACCTGAACAAAGGAGGAGCCTATTTCACACTAGATGCAAGTGTGAGGGTAAATGCTGTGATGTGATTATCGATAGTGGAAGCACTGACAATTTGGTGTCAGAAGAGATGGTGACAAAGTTGAAGCTCAAGAGACAGAAACACCCACATCCATATCGGATTGCCTGGGTACAGGATGACCACAAGGTCATGGTCAATGAACAATTCCTGGTGAAGTTCAAGATTGGCGGATACCAAGATGAGGTACTATGTGATATCATCTCTATGGATGCATGTCATATGTTATTGGGTAGACCGTGGCAGTTTGACAGATGTGCTGTACACGATGGTCGTGCGAATACCTATTCCCTGACAAAGGATGGAGTGCGACATAAGCTAAAGCCATTGAAGGAGACCGAAGAAAAGGTATGTGGTAATGCAAGAATAACATTTGTTGATGGAAGGAAATTCCTAGATGGTATGAGGCATGAGCATGTGTGTTTTGCTTTAATTCCAAAAGCTGGTAAAGAGGAAGTAGAAGATGTTCCTGTAGAAGTTGCAGATTTGTTGAATGAGTTTCAATATATTGTATCCGATAACGTGCCTGATGGATTACCACTAGTCAGGAAGATCAGTCATCAGATGGACTTGATCCCAGGAGCGAGTTTGCCGAACAAGGCAGCACATAGAATGACACCAGCAGAAAGTGAAGAGTTGAACAGACAAGTACATGAGTTGTTACAGAAGGGGTTGATTAGAGAAAGTCTGAGTCCCTGTGCTGTACCGGCGGTATTAGCACCAAAGAAGAATGGAGAGTGGAGGATGTGTACAGATTCCAGAGCAATAAACAAGATCACAATCAAGTATAGGTTTCCATTGCCACGAATGGATGATATTATGGACTATTTGAGTGGGGCTGTGTATTTCTCAAAGATAGATCTAAAAAGTGGATATCACCAGATTCAGATTAGATAAGGAGATGAATGGAAGATTGCCTTCAAGACAAAGGAAGGACTATATGAGTGGTTAGTCATGCCTTTTGGGCTAACCAATGCACTGAGCACTTTCATGCGGCTTATGAACGAGGTTCTGAAAGAATTTCTGGGTAAGTTTGTCATTGTTTACCTAGATGATATTTTGATCTTTAGTAAGACATTGGATGAGCATATGATGCATATTCGTATGGTGTTTGAGAAGTTGAGAGATGAGAAATTGTTGATTAATTTGAAGAAGTGCAGTTTTGTGAAGAAAGAGTTAGTGTATTTGGGATTTGTAGTTTCAGTAGAAGGTCTAAAAATGAATTCAGAGAAGGTACAGGCTATCCTTGAATGGCCTACTCCAAGGAGTGCTACTGAGGTAAGATCTTTTCATGGTCTAGCTAGTTTTTACAGAAAGTTTATCAAAAATTTTAGCAGTATTTATGGACCCTTGACTGAAACAATGAGAGGGGATAGAAAAGAGTTTAAGTGGACTAAAGGAGCAGAAAAGAGTTTTCAATTATTGAAACAAAAAGTTACAGAACAACCTGTTTTAGCACTTCTAGATTTTAATAAGGTGTTTCAAGTAGATTGTGATGTTAGTGGTACTGCAATAGGAGCTGTTATGAGCCAAGAAGGTAAATCTATTGCTTATTTCAGTGAGAAGTTAAATGATGCCAAGAGGAAATATTCTATTTATGATCAAGAATTTTATGCTATAGTTCAGGCATTAAAGAAGTGGAGACATTATCTGCTTCTTAAGGAGTTTGTTTTGTATACTGATCATCAAGCTTTGCAATATTTGAATAGTCAAGGAAAATTGAATCAAAGGCATTTGAAATGGGTTGAGTTTTTGCAGAGTTATACATTTGTTTTGAAACACAGAAGTGGAAAGTCTAACAGGGTTGCAGATGCTCTTAGTAGAAGGCAACTATTGCTGACAGAAATGAAGATTGAAGTGGTTGGATTCAAGGAACTCAAGAATTTGTATCCAGAGGATCTTGATTTTGGTGAAGCTTGGAAAGCTTGTACAGAACCTGTTACTCTAGACAGGACGAAATGGTTGGATTTCATCATCCAGGACGGTATGCTATTCAGAGGGAGTCAATTGTGCATTCCACGAAGTTCTATGAGGGAGAATCTCATCAAGGAGAAGCATAGTGGAGGATTGGCTGGACATTTTGGTTGAGATAAAACCCTTGCTTTGGTTAGTGAAAATTATTATTGGCCACAGTTGCAGCAAGATGTCAAGAAGTTTGTATAGAGTTACAGAGTATATCTGATGGTGAAAGGAGTGAAGCAGAATACAGGGTTGTATCAGCCATTACCTATACCAGAGAAGCCTTGGGAGGATATCAGTATGGACTTTGTTCTTGGTTTACCAAGGACACATCGGGGACATGATTCAATTTTTGTAGTAGTTGACAAATTTTTGAAGATGGCACATTTCATTCCCTGCAAGAAGATTAATGATGCTGTTCATGTAGCAGAATTATTTTTCAGAGAAGTGGTGAGACTACATGGTTTGCCAAAGACCATAGTTTCAGATCGAGATACTAAGTTTGTTGGATATTTCTGGCGGACATTGTGGAAGAAGTTGAAGACAGATTTGAAGTTCAGTTCATCACATCATCCACAGACTGATGGACAGACAGAGGTGGTGAATAGGAGTTTGGGAAATTTGCTGAGATGTTTGGTTGGAGATAAGCCAACAGGATGGGATTTGATTTTACCACAGGCGGAATTTGCATACAATAATTCTGTCAACAGGAGCACTGGTAAATCACCATTCCATATTGTATATGGAAGTAGTCCAAGAAATGCATCTGAATTGAGGACGATAGATAAAGGAGAAATAAGTAGTGCTGAAGCTGAAGATTTTGCAGAATATTTGAAGAACATCCATGAGGAGGTGAGGAAGCATATTGCCAAGATGAATGCATAGTATAAGGCTAAGATAGATGTGAAAAGGAGGCATAAAGAATTTCAGGTTGGTGATGAAGTCATGGTTCATTTGTGGAAGGAGCGCTTTTCGGTTGGTACATATAACAAGCTGAAAATGAAGAAGTTTGGACCATGTAAGATATTGAAGAAGCATGATTCAGGAAATGCATATGAGGTAGAATTGCCTACTGAGCTGAATATTTCACCAGTGTTTAACATTTCAGATTTGACAGAGTATCATGAAGGAGGTGTTGAAGATGAGGTTGCAGCAACACAGTGGAATATTCCAGAAACCAGTTCAGATATCAAGGAGATTGAAGACATACTGGACAGTCGTGTTGGCAGAAGCACAAGGAATAGGACATATGAAGAGTATTTGGTCAAATGGAAAGGATGACTTGTTGAAGATTCATCATGGCTAACAAAGGAGGAGGTTAACCGTCTTAGTTTTCCTCTGCACACCTGAGTCGTGACAGGGTCACTTCTCAAATTACCCCGGGTGCCTGATGCAGGAGCATCCTGGGTGTAAGAGCAATCTTGCATCACCCAAAAATATTTCTATTTTTATTTTCAATAAGGGCTATTTTGTGCAGAGCTGCTATTTATGGAAAGTTACTATTTTTGGTAATTTTCGTATGTGCTCAGAATGATATGATTTCTTTCTTGGAGGTTCATTTTGGTCATATAAGTCTACCAGTAAAGTTTCATTGCCAGATCAAGTGTATATTGGAAGATATTAAAGATTTTCGGTATTGGCAGTAGGGTACAGAAACTTTGAACTTAGTTTTGAAGGCTTTAGAGGCCCCGGATGAGGTCAAAAATTTGGGTGACAAGCGCTTGCGCCAGTCAAGCTTGTAGAGCGCTTCGTGGCATTTCTGAAATGGGGTTATAATAGTCGAGCGGGTCAACGGGTGATGACTTATTGTCTTCGGAAGTTGGGCCATCTGAAATGGCAGAAAATAAATTTCTTCAAAATTTCTGTTCGGGTTTCAAAGGTTATCTTGAGCCGACTATGATGTAGTAAAATGTAAAATAAAATAATTCTAAGTTGGTCGGCCTTATTGGCTAAAATTCTGGAACCTTCCCAGGCGGTGGAAAATTACCTATATAAGGAAGGTTGTATTATTGTCTTAGGTAGTTCAGAATAGTTCTGGGTAGTAGATCTGGGTATTGATTTGAGGCTTTGTCCTACAGAATATTGTAAAGGAATGCCCATGTGGCTTTGCATATTGTAATTCTGAAAGTTTGTAATTCCACATTTGTGGAGATAATAAGAAGCCAATTTTCTGTTCTTGCATATTGTTGTTGTTTCTCTATTTCTGTTATGTGTTAAGGGGAGCACCCTTCATCAATAAACAATAACCTTCATCCATAGATGTCAATAAAGAGGAAGAACATTATGTTGGAAATGATTGTTCTAGGTATCTTATTATTTTATAGTTATCTACATGTAATTATAAGTCTTGGAGTGAAATGGCCACAATGGAGATCCCAATGTTACACAAAAGGAAATAGATTTAGCATATGGTTTAAGAGATCACCATGTACTTATACATTTTTTAATTAATCAATTGTATGTTTTTCAACTCGTGATGCAATAATTTATACATGTTTGACATTATTGCAGGTGAAACACCACAAGGCTATGTTTTGCAATGGTTATAAATTTCACATCAAAAAGTTGGAGGACACGAAGAGAACTTGTGATTCTAGGATAAGTGCAGTGTCCCAGGTGACTAATATTTCATCTAAAAATGACTTACATCTTTGAGAGTCGCAAAATCAATACTATGGTATTTTGGTTGATGTACTTGACTTTGACTTCAATTCCTTCAAATTAGTCTCTTCGTTGTGAAATGGTACAGACTACGAATCAATAAAAATGATCCTGATAGAACTGTTATTGAACATGACAATGGATTTCCAATGATTAATATAAGGTTGTTTGAGCTAGTTGGAGAAGAGCCCTATGTTCTTCCAAGCCAATGTGAGCAGGTATTGTACTTAGAGGTTTCACATAAACTAGGTTGGTCATTTATTGTTAGACACGATCCAAGAGGAAGACCAATAAAGTATAATGCAATGGAAGAAGATACTGAGGAATATGAAGTGGAAGATGATGTAAAACTAGATCATGATTGAGAGCTAATTGAAGAAGAATATAAAGAAGAAGACGACGATGATGCTGCTATTGATGATGACGATGTTGCTACTGATGCTGCTACTAATGAGGATGATGGTGCTACTGACAATGATGATGATGAGGATGACGATGATGATGATGCTAATGGTGATGATGATGATGATGACAATAGTGGTGGTGATGATGTCATTGACGATGACGATCTTGATGATGAGATGGATGAAGAAGAATATCAATGACATGAATGAAATATACAATTATGCCAGATCTTTGGCATGTTCTAACGATTTTTTTATATGTATTACTCTTATTCAACTTATTTTATATGTCCTACTTATATATCTTTGATCTTTTGTTAAGAGAAATTTGATTCTAAAAGAGTGTATTTAATTTCTATATGCTTAAACAACCTCACTAGTTAAGATTGTTCTCATTTTTAGTGGGCATGACAAGAATCAAATCACTTGAAAGACACCCATATTTAGACATGCACAAATTAGTGACGTGATTAAGCAAATTACCTTTCTTTACAATTACATGGTTGTCTTTGGTTTGTCATTTTGTTTTGAGTGTCTAGTGATTTAAACCAAAGACTTTGACTTAGCCAAAAAATGTGCAAGTCTACATTAGTATGTTTCTTTTTATTGTAATTATAATTAGTATGAATGAACAAAATAATGACAATGCAATATTTGTGATAATGCAATATTTGTCGAAATAGTGTCGATGACTTCAGTCAATGTGCCTATGTGTCAATGTGGTGTTGGCCCATGCATGTTGAAGATGTCACACACAACAAGTAATCCTGGGTGTCAATTTTGGGTTTGCCCAAATAGGAAAAAGGTCTAGATATGTAATTATATTTTATGTTTAAAAATAATGTGACAAAAAATCATTTTATGAAGAACTGATATACATTTGGTATTGTTAGGGAAATACCAGATGTCAATACTTTTGGTGGGTTGATCAAACCACATTTACATCTACCCCATCTACATCTATACTTGATGTAGGAAATGAGTGCAACTTGTGCAAGGCTCGAGAGGCAGCTAGTGCCACCAAGATTGCTTCAATGGCAAAAGTAGAAATCATATTTCTGCAATACCTTCTTTGTGTAGTTTGTGCACTACTTTGTTGGGACCATATGCATAAATGTGGTTAATAGAGGGCTATTGTAGATACTGAATTTTTTTAAAGAATTTCTATTAGATACACATAAAAAACATGCACATAAACATGACAAATGAGAAACATAAATGTAGATATCACAACAGCTAACAAACATAAATGTAGGCATCATAATCACAATTTTTTGGAGACACAACATAATTGAATGGTATACCCAGACAATGCAACACAACTATATATCACTCCTCTGGTGCCAATTTTACACTGTGGTAAATAAAATTCATAGCTAAAAAATAAATTTAGAGAGCGGAGGAGAGTGAGAATGACCAAATTAATACAGGTCCCTATATTATTGTGGTCATTATCGCTCTCCTCCTGCACTCTCTAAATTTATTCTTTATCTTTGGGTTTTGTTTATGCAGTGTAGACATGGAACTGGAGGAGTAGTTGTGTTGCATCATCTGGGTATGCCACTCAATTATGTTGTATTTCCAAAAAATTGTGACCATGATGCCTACATTTATGTTTCTCATTTGTTGTGTCCCAGGACCCCTAATGACCTTTTATGAACCTTTACGATCCCTAAGAATACATCATAGAGATCTTAAATTGTCGTAAAGGATCATAAGAGGCTCCTAGGAGGGGTTAGATGAGCTTCCACCTTCACGTGGTTGGCCCTATTAAGTAGAGAATGTTAAAATATTCTTGAAACAAAGAGAAGCTCAATAATTTAAGATCTCAATCCACGTACGACAAATATATATTGATCCATCTCAATGGCTACTAAATCAACAGATCTCTCTCAAGAACCCAGTCACAAAGAAACACCATAGACTGCACTGCGAACTTGTTGTGAAGAGGCATTCAATGTCTTATAGGTCACATCAAATGATCCACTTTCTGTAATCTAAGTCTCTCAGCTTGGTTCACCAAGAAGAAGACTTCTCCCAAGTCATCATAGACACCATAGTGATCTACGAATCTCCAATGTGCAATTTCTACATGTCGCTCTCTTGACATCACACCTAACTCATTTGAAACTATGGAAAAAATGGTAGATGATCCCAGTGATCCGTCACAACCCGATCTCAACAACAACGCAAAGAGTAGCTTGATTTTGTCTTCAAGATGATCAATGCACAGTCTACTCAAACTCCAAGTCAAGTCACTGCTACACTCCATAGGAACAAAGAACATCAAATTCAGACCAAAGAAGTCAAGAAGTCACTCGAATTAGATCTGAATGCAATCAGGTCTACATATATCCTATGAACACATCAAGAAGAATGCATCTCTGATTGCCACACTAGCTTCTTGTGTTGGAGTTGTCATTGTCATAAGTCTTGATTCTGTAGGATCCATTCGAAATCCAAGTCTTTAGACTTGACTCAATAATCCACGAGCCACTACCAAATCTACTGCAAAGTTATCTTTGAATGATCCATAACCAAATCATGACTAGGAACCAGATCTGCAAGAACATAGTTCTAAATTGATAAATATATATATATTTTAAAAAACTAATTGTTGTCGTAACTATGATGACCCCACAATAGCGACGGTTAGCCATCGCAAACATCTGACATCCAGACGTCACATTAGCAGCATCACTGTCGAAAAAAAACCATTAGCAACAGGTATCCATCATAAATGTCCAATGCATGTCTGTCGCATGTACAACATAGTCATCATTACAAACCATAAATGGTGAATATCTATCATAAACTTCTGATAGATATCTGTTGCATTAATAGCATTTTCATCGGTGAACAAGTTACAAATGATGGTTACCTGTCGAAATATTGTAACAAGTCACCGTCGTTTGTATTTGTTGCAATGAATAAGCATCTCCATTTCAATAACCACAAATAGGTCTGATGATAGGTTCTCTTTGTTGGCACCCTCTTTTTGCGATGGCCGTGGTTATCATAATTATGACGCCTAACAAAACTATTGATTTTTCTGACTGCAAAACTGCGACATCGGGTGGTGTCACTTAATCGATAGTATACTGTCTAAATTCAGATGTTAAACCATCAAAAAAAGGTCTCAAATGTACTAGTGGAGGATATATATTTTAGGCTAATCATAGATCTGAATATCTGCAAGTTAGTTGTATTGAATCAAATCATTATTGTATTAGTTTAGCCATTGATTCAAAAAATCTCTTAATTGAGTGGACTTAACCATCTTTATTATGTTTCCTATGTCATTCAAAGAATGTACATTGTTACCTTGTTGACCCCATAGTGAATGCTGGTCAAAAGCTAATAGTTAGTGTTAAATCCTCTAATCAGGTCACACCTAATAGTGTGTATTGTAATGGCTCTTCACTGAGCTCACTTCATAAGAGTGAATTATTTTTGGGTTTCCAGTCCCAGGTGGTTTTTCCCTTAAGAGGTTTTCCACATTAAATCATTGTGTTTTGTGTTACTTGTGATGTTTTTTTTCTTTCATACTTCACATATTGCATATTTGATTTGATCGGTAATCATAGTTAGTTATTTACTGGTAATCGGTAAACTAGACATATAGATTGATATTATAGTTATTGAGTTATAGAATTTGCTCAAATTTTTTTTGTGGATTACATCTTGTGTTTGGGACTATGGATAACTAATTCACCCCCCTCTCAGTTATTCTAACAATTGGTATCAGAGTGAGTTTGGTATTAGAGTGAGTTTTCTTGGAAAGAAAGTTTTAAGGACTTAAGAAGAAAGATTTCAAGATGTCTAAGAGGGAAGTGCCGAAGCTAAACAAAGAACATTTTACTACATGGCAGAGTCAGATGAGACTTCACATTACAGGAATTGGTGAATTTGATTTATACTTACTGGATAATGGCTACATACAACCCACTGTTGGACCTTTGACTCTTGATCAATTGAGAGACCGTCATGAACATAATATTACCATGATAGAGATTGTTGTTGCTCTATCTGATGCAGAATTTGAGGATGTCAAAGGCTGTGCTACTGCTAAGGATATGTGGGATAAGCTTGCACTTGTGTATGGTGGTGATGCAAATGTGATGAGAGCTAGAGCTGAAAGCTTGAGAGGTAGATTTGATGACATGAAGATGAAAGAAGGAGAAGAAACTGAGGTTACTGACATCACAATAGAGACCGACACTGAGAACATAAAGATAAAGGAAAAAAGGTATGCTACATTGCAGAAGAAAATGAAGATGAGTTTGAGACTGACATCGATGATGACATTGAAGTTGTATTTGTTGCGATGAAAGATGATTCAAAAGAAGATGAAAGGTATGTAGAAACAACACTTATTTCTAAAGTTAGTAAGAATGATACTTGGATCATTGATAGTGGCTGTACACATCACATGACTGGTGATGAGGATAAGTTTGATCATCTTGATCATTATAATGGAGGATCAGTACAAATGAGGAATGATACACCTTACATTGTTAAAGGAAAATGATCTATTCTATTGAATGATAAAATCAGGTGTGATAATGCATACTGGGTAAAAGGGCTTAATTAAAATTTGCTGAGTGTTGCACAGCTGAATAATTTAGGTCACTGAGTTGCATTTGAGAATAAGAAAGTGAAAATATATGATGGAAAAGGAAAGCTTGTCGGGACTGGTGCACAATCGAAAGGTAATCTATTGTATCTTAATAATGATGAATCTTCTTGTTTACTAGTGAAAAATGAGAATGCATGGTTATGGCATAAGAGGTTATGTCATGTGAATTTTGATAACATGATTAAGATCAGTAGAAAGAGAAAAGTTAGAGGACTACCTAGTCTAACTAAGCCTGATCATGTTATGTGCCATCAATGTCAAAAAGGAAAGATGACAAGATCTACTTTTAAAAGTAAGGACTACTCATCTAAAGGTATATTGGAGTTGGTTCATACCAACTTATGTGGTTCCATAAGAACTCAGAGCTACTATGGTGATAGATACTTTGTTTTTTTTGTTGATGACTATACTAGATTGATGACTATCATGTTCATGAAATAAAAATCTGAGGCATTGAAAATGTTTAAATGGTATAAGACTAAAGTTGAGAAAGAAACCAGAAAAGAACTAAAATGCTTAAGGTCTGATAGAGGTGGTGAGTTTGTTTCTGATGAATTCATTAAATTTTTTAATGAGCATGGTATTGAAAGATAGGTTTCTACGCCTAGAACACCACAGTAGAATGGAATTGTTGAAAGAAGAAACTGATCTATTGTTGACTGTGCTAGAACACTGATGATTGAGAAAAATGTTGCACATATGTACTGGAGAGAAGCTGTTAGTATTGCAGTTTATGTCTTGAAATGAGATCAACTGAAGAAGGATACAAACAAGACACCTTACAAGTTATGGTTTGGTTACACACCGAGCGTAAGTTATTTCAGAATCTTTGGTAGTAAGTGTTGTATTCTCAAAGATGATAGGAAAGGTAAATTTGACTCTAAAGGTGATGAAGGCTTGTTCTTAGGTTATTCTACTAAGACTAAAGCTTACAAATGTTTGAATAAGGTTACTAATAAGATGATAGAGAGTACTAATGTTAAAGTTGATGAGGTTTCTAAGAAAAATGAAGAAGAAAGCATGGAGTCAGAAGATTATGGTAAATTTATCTATGTTGAAGATCTAGACTATTTACTAAAGCCACAGGTTGAGTCTATCGAGCATCAGGAAAATGCTACCGATGATCAACAAATGGAAACCGAGAATCAGGAAGAAGAAATTGAGCAGGAAAATGAACCTGAACATAATGTTGAGCCTAGAAAAGATCAAGTGCTAGAAAGATTTGTTAGAAGACATCATCCTGAGAACCAGATCATTGGAGATAAGAAAGCTAGCATGATGACCTAAAGTAAGTTAAGACAAAACACATGCTTAGTTTGTGAGTTTGAACCAAAGAATTTTAGAGATGCAATTGAAAATGAGAATTGGATTAATGCTATGAATGAGGAGATAGAAAAAATTGAAAAGAATAATACATGGACTTTAGTGACTAGACTGAAAGATAAAAATGTTATTGGTACTAAATGGATTTTCAGAAATAAGTTGGATGAGAATGGAGAAATTACAAGGAATAAGAAAAGACTTGTTTGCAAAGGTTATGCATAGGAAGAAGGTATTGATTATGGTGAAACATTTTCTCTTGTTGTTAGATTGGAAGGTGTGCACATATTAATTGCTTATGCTGCACATAAGGGATTTAAGGTATATCAAATGGATGTCAAATCAACATTTTTTAATGGAATTCTTGAAGAGGAGGTCTACATAGAACAACCTGAGGGGTTTGTTGATCAGAATAAAAAAGACATGGTATGTAGACTACACAAAGCTTTATATGGACTAAAGTAAGCACCAAGGGCATGGTATGAAAGGTTACATGCTTATTTGATTAGTATTGGTTTTGTAAGAGCTAGTGAAAACTGTAACTTGTACATGAAAGGAGGATCTAATATAACATTTTGATTGCTGAAATATTTGTTGATGATAGTATCTTTGGAGGACAAGATTAGATTTGTAAATCTTTTTCTGATGACATGAAAAAGGAATTTGAGATGTCTATGTTTGGAGAGATTAAATTCTTTCTAGGATTGCAGATTTTACAATAGAAAGATGGGATATTCATCACTCAATCCAAATATATTAAGGAAGTATTGAAAACATTTGGCATGGAAGATGCTAAACTAGTTGGAACACCAATGGTCATAGGTTGCAAATTGACAAAAGATGATGAATTTGAAGAGGTAAACCAGACTTTGTATAGATCAATGATTGGGAAACTGATGTATGTTGTACATAGTAGGCTTGATATTGCACCTGCATTTGAGATTGTGGATAGATTTTCTACCAATCCTAAGGATTCACATATGATTGTAGTGAAAAGAATCTTGAGATACCTGAAGAAAACAAAAGACTATGGTTTATGGTATACATTTGAAACACCGATGCAGAGTTTACACTGATATAGATTGGGCTAGAAACATAGATGACCAGAAGAGCACAACCGATGGAGCATTCTTTTTAGGAGAAAGTCTTGTGACTTGGATCAACAAGAAATAAGCATGCATATCTCATTCCACTGTTGAAGCAGAGTATGTTGCTACTACTGCAAACTGTTCAAATATAGATTGGATCAGACAAGTGTTAGAAGAAATGAATGAGGTAATCACTGACCTGGTGATTATATATTGTGATAACACTAGTGCAATAAACATTTCTAAGAATCTTGTGATGTATTCAAAGACAAAGCATATATCAATTAAGTATCACTATTTGAGAGAACAAGTACAAGATAAGTAGGTGAAATTGGAATTTTTAACATCTAAGGAACAACTTGTTGATATTTTTACTAAACCATTACCGAAGGACACATTTGAGTAATTGAGAGCTAGACTTGGGGTCTGTCCCCTATCTACTAGCCACTAAGATGATTTGGAGGTTGCATCAACCTATACCTATCAAAAGATCACTCATATTGATGCACTTAGCTCACACTTTGGATTTTTGTCTAAGGTTTTGAAGGATTGTAGAAGATGGAAATTTTTTTTATCTGTACACTGAAGGTACTTGATTTTGAACCGAACAATAGTTATATTTGGCTACTGAAGAGTTTTTTATTTTTTCTATCTTTGGCATTATTGTTAAAGGGAGAGAGATTGAATATGAAAATAGAGAAATTAGTTACTGAGAACAGAAAAAGAGAGAGATTACAGAAAGGGAGAGACTTGCATATTTTGTTGCTAAGAACAAAGGGAATGTGAGAGCTGAAAATATCAAATCCACAGGGAGAGTTTGTATTTGTAATGCTATTATGTAATGTAGTGATTAAACATATTAAATTTGAGCTTACCAAGCTACAACATTTTCTTACATAGTTGTAGAATACATGTTTGGTATGTGCATGGCATATTTTCATATTGCTTGTGTTGCCATCAATGCCAAAGGGGAGATTGTTGGACTACAACTGATTGAATATCTGGAAGAACAGTGATTAGTGAACACTCAGTATTGAAATGATATGTAAGATGATTAAATTAGTCAATATATTGTCATTGATGTCAACTTATCTTGACAGTGCTTATCATGTTAGTTACAACATCTGAATATTTTTTGAAGGAAGAGAAGATGAAGAATTGAGATATCTACATAAGGAAAATATGGACATGACAGATAAGGATAAGGTAAACATTGGGTAACTTATTGATGAGTCTATGACTATGTATTGTTGACTTGAGCATGTTACATTAACTTATTATGAAGGAGAGAATGGAAATTGGACATGTTAATATAGTCGGTAATTAAAGATTTTTGTATACATCGAGCCAGTGCAGTGTGTACCGAGTAACAATATTAACTAAGTTAGTTCAACTAGTTATCACCGATGTATTTCTGTATTGATCGAGTATGGATGAAAACATTAAATGCAATATTAACTAAGCTAGTTAAAATAGTTATCCATTTTGATTCTTGAGGATATTGGCATTCTTTCCTTGTACGATAGTTCACACAAGGTCGCATGTTGTTTCGTCTAGTATCGTGTGATACTTTCTGGAACAACTGTGTGACACTTTGTGGACCCACGAACTATCACACGATATAGAATATAGTACATGTGTGATAATTTCTAAGTGTCGTATGATGTTTCACATGCATATAATTTGAAAACTTTAAAAATGTGTTTTAAATGCATTAAATAACTCAAAAGGCTAGTTTTTTCTAAAAACTTACTGGGGCACCATATTGAGGAGGCCGGTTGTGCAATCGCCCATGCTTGAATCAGTGTCTGTGGATGGGAATTTCTGCCTACTGAGCCATAATCTCTCTCTGATCTCTCAAATTTCTCAAAATCACAACAAGACAAATGAATTTGAAAATGACCTTTTTACCCCTTATATAACATTTTGACTTTTTGACCAATTCTCAAAACATCTCAAAATTTTGCAAAAATTGCACCACTTGTCAATGTCGATTTCTTGGATCCATTTTTAGGATCAAAATCAAAATTTGAGTTCATCTTGATAGTCAAAATTTCATTTTAAAACATTTCTCCTTCTTCCATGCATTTGGCTGACCGTTTGAGGCTTGATCCTTCGATCTTCGCTAGGGCATCTTCATTTCTTCATCCCCATCTCTCTCAACCTTCTAGTCTCTCATTCATTTTCATTTAATTCATCTCTCTGAGGTTTGAATTCATCTTTATCCTATATCTTTCTCAGTCAAACCTACTCAAACTAGGGAATATTTTCACTACTTGATGGTTATTCTATCATCTTTCATCTTTGATTATGATTTCTAGTTAATTTGATCAAATTTATCAATTTACTATTTCCCTCTACTTGATTTCACTTTCAATTTTGAGGGGGCGGTACCTATCAAACTTCAATCCTTGATTCAGTTTTATCAAACCTCACTTGAGATTCTTATATCTTATCTTAGACTTGACAATTACCTATTTACAGGGTTTTGGCCTTGTCTTTTCCAATTAGCTTATCTTTATCCTGATGTGTTCCCATCTGTCGAACACACATTTGGGTTGTTTTGTGATCCCAAAATGATCTCACATTTCAACTCCATTCTTTGACTACTTATGATCGCAAATCGATCTCACATTAGCCAAAGAGGGGTAAATGTATGCACCCTAAAATGGCCACCTAGACTTTGGGCCCCATTCTTCAATTCTTCAATTTCTTGAATCAATATTTTAAATCAATATTTTCAAATTAAATCAATATCCTTGATCAAGTCCTAATTCTATCATTTATTCAATTATATTCTATGGGCTAACCATTTTATCCTAAGTCTTTATTTAATTAAGAGGAATTCCCTCCCCTTTTATTAAATAAAAATCCTCCACTTTCCTCTTATCCTAAGTTGCACAAATAAACTCACGTGGGGCACAAAAGTCAACACGTCTTTCTCATTGGAGGAGACTTGTGCACATGGATTGCTCCCACTTTCAGACTCCACCCTTGATCAAATCTTTTGCCTCTTAATCTCTATGGTCCATTTATCTTTAAAAGGAGAGCTCTTTTCTCATTCAAAGGATCCCTCTCTTGATGCTAATCTTATGCTGCAGGTTTTCTTGGTGACTTTGGAGCTTTGGAGACCTTGCATTCTAGTTTTCATCCTTACATTCTTAGCTTAGTTTCCTTTCATGTTTCTAGCTAAACTCATATAGCTTAATTAGTAAGGCTTGTAATACTTTCATTTTCATATCTTAGTTGCATTCTTGCATCTTCATTTCTAGCATAGCATTGCATAGCATTTCCATTTTGATTCTTGAGGATATTGGCATTCTTTCCCTTGTGTCTCTGAATCTCCCACTGCATGGTTTACTAGCAAGGTTATAGGCTTAATAGCTCTAGCTGAGAGCATTCTAGACACCCTTGTGACTCCATACCTAGGGAGCTCTAGGTCGCTTTCTCAAGGTTTCCAATCCATGGATGCCCTTGGAAGTAATGACTTAGAGAAGTGCACATTTTGAGTGTACATTTTTATGCACCCTAAAATGGTTTCCTAGACTTTGGGCCCCATTCTTCAATTTATCAATTTCTTGAATCAATATTTTCAATCAAATCAATTTCCTTGATCAAATTCTATCATTTATTCGATTATATTTTATAGATTAACCATTTTATCCTAAGTCTTTATTTAATTAAAAATAATTCTCTCCCCTTTTATTAAATAAAAAGCCCCCACTTTCCTCTTATCCTAAGTTGCACAACTAAAGTATTATACCTATTTTATAAAAAGAAGAAAAGGTCTTTTTGTCTCACATGGGGCATAAAAGTCAACACTTCTTTCTCATTGGAGGAGACTTGTGCACATGGATTGCTCACACTTTAAAAGTCCACCCTTGATCAAATATTTTGCCTCTTAATCTCCATGGTCCATTTATCTTTAAAAGGAGAGCTCTTTCCTCATTCAAAGGATTCCTCTCTTGATGCTAATCTTATGCTACAGGTTTTCTTGGTGACTTTGGAGCTTTGGAGATCTTCTTGCATTCTAGCTTTCATTCTTACATTCTTAGCTTAATTTCCTTTCATGTTTCTAGCTTAACTCACATAGCTTAATTAGTAAGGCTTTTAATACTCTCATTTTCATAGCTTAGTTGCATTCTTGCATCTTCATTTCTAGCATAGCATTGCATTGCATTTCCATTTTGATTCTTGAGGATATTGGCATTCTTTCCCTTGTCTCTTTGAATCTCCCATTGCATGGTTTACTAACAAGGTTACAGGCTTAATAGCTCTACCTAAGAGCATTCTAAACACCCTTGCAACTCCATACCTAGGGAGCTCTAGGTCACTTTCTCAAGGTTTTCAATCCACGGATGCCCTTGGAAGTAATGACTTAGAGAAGTGCACATTTTGAGTGTACATTTTTGGCACCCACTGTGGAGTGGAACACTTCTATTTTGCCTTTATTTTTCATGCATTTCCACTAATTTTTCATCATAGTTTGCTTGTTGTTTCAGCTATTTTTTCATACTTTCTGATAGAATATTGTACGATAGTTAACCAGTATCATACGATAGTTTTTCATATACTCGTGTGATTCTTTGCCAATCAAAGTATCGTATGCCCTTGTAGGATTCTATCACACTGGTATATTACAATCTCTCACCTGTAGGTAATACGAAGTATCATTTAGGAAAGAAATATCACACCAGTATACTATGAAGTATTGTGTGATTCATTTTCTGATAGAACTGTCACACATGCCTAGCAGTGAGTGATTTTGGTTCTTTCTTTGCAAGATTTGGGTTGTTTTCTTGCTGGTTTTGATTTGCTGTGTTAAGATAGAGTTTCATTTGTAGATTATACTTGATTTTACTATGCTAACCTTTGTAGGGCTAACAAGTTGTGTTTTTAGGTGTGCCCTAATTGCTTGAATATTTGCTAAAAAGAACGCATGTCAAAGCTTCAAATGCACAAGGGCTACTAACCTTTCTTGCAGGGCTGCCCAAGGCATAAAAAAAATCAAGTACTTGTTCTTTGCTTTCATTTTTATGTGTGGCATATACTAGTTCATCTTTTATTAGGCACTTAATATCTTATTATTGGAGTCTTTTGGTGGTAGCAGAGTATGCTCTTCACCCTTGTGGTGGACCAGAAATCTTGACCCATCTTTAGATTTCAAAAGAAAGAGGGCTAATTGAACTTTGCTTGGTTTGTTTGGGAAATATTTTTGAGATAGGAGAGTATGCTCTTCACCCTTGAGATGAACCAGAAATCTTGACCCTCAAAGGTTGATCCACTTCTTGTTTAGTTTAGAATCCTTCAGCGGGCCTGCTCTTGAGTGATTAAGAGGAATGACCCAAGTGGGGACAAGCTAATACTGAGCTATTTTGACCCACTATAAAATCAAGGCTATCAAGGACAAAAAACCTTGGTAGACATAGTACTTGTATTCATTTGCTGTGAGTACTTGTGGGATTGTGACCATGAGGAAAATGCTAAGCAAGAACACTTAAGGTACTCTTATGGCCATGAGGTCTGTTACTTGTCGCAAGGTAAGGAGTCCCTTTGGGGAGAAAGAGGGGTATTACGAACGGAAGCCCTTATTATGAACCATAGATAGAAGATACCTAAATTTTCCACTTAACATCTTGGTGCAAGGATCGATCCTAGTGGACTAACCCAGATCACCCCAAGATTTTACTCACCATCTGTGTTCCTTTGGTTGTGTCATTGGCACTTCCATGACAAAGCCAACATCTATTGTGGGAAACCACTTTGTGTGAGGTGATGGGACATCAAGTGTGGGCCAAGTTGTTAAGTATTGAGCCTTTGTCTTTCTAGGCTAGTAAGTGCTTGATTTGTCTTCATTGTGATCTACTCGTGTAAATGTTCTTGAACATTAAACATCATGGTAGTGCTCATAGGATTTTTCACCTTGATATCCCAATTGCATGTCTTGGCAAGGTTTCTTTTTCCCTTGTTCAAGTGTTTGATGACATGTTTGATTACTTACTATTTGCAAACCTATCTATTTTTTGCTATTACTACATTTGAAATTGAGAAATTAAGCTTATCAACCTACAACTTTGACCAATTGCCTTCAAAACTAAGATTTACACACTCACTGGTTAAATATCGTATGATACTGAATGACTATCACACCATCTACCTGGATATTATCACATCAACTACCTGGAAACCATTGCATGACCTCAATGTGAAATATCATCTGGACAAATTGTATCATCCCAATACTTCACAAATTGTCAAATAGAGTCATCTTATTGTCTTGTTGTTATCTGCAATCCGAAGCTGATTTGTGTCCTATTTCTAGTCTCCTTTGGTTGATCAGGGTCATATTAGGTTGTTTTTCCTATCATTGGAAGCTTATTTGTACTTGGGATTTTTGTGTTTTGACCCTTTTGATTAGTAACCTTTGATTTTACAAGTGATCTCGCTTGGAATTGGTAAGTTAGAAATCACCTTTGTTGAAGAGACCAACCTTTGGATTCTTTGATAACACACTTGGAGAGTCTTAGTAGTCTTTTGTCCAATTCACTTCCATCTAAAATCAATTTCAATCAAATATAACTTTGTTAAACCATCCTCCTGATCCATATGTGTTAGGATACTTATTCGTTGATTGGGCACCTCTGTGGCAGTGTTGGTTTATACCTTTTGCAATTTTCTATCTTACCATCTCTTTTTGGACAATTGAATGTTGTTACTATCCTAGTTTGATACCAACATTTCTTAGGGTTGTCTTATCACCAAGTGATTTTCCTTTCATGTTGGTTATGACAAGGTATCAAGTGAATCAAGGGAAATGACCTCAGATAGTCTTTAACCAATTACCCCCTGTTCAAACTTGCCAAAGACGTAAAGGAAGTGAGCCTGTGTTTGACCAATCACCTAGGAGCAAGCCTGAAGTTTGGTTTAAACCTAAGAGTAATCCTAGTGAGTTGAGCATGTCCTTAGCACCTTCTCCATTAGATATGGATATGAGTTACACCATGACTCAAAAGGAGAGAGAAGCAATGGATCAAAATCTTGATGATATATTTCAGAGACATAGAGACAACATGCTATTTGGTGATTCCTCTCATGACAATCAACTAGAATCACCCCCTATTAATACCATATATTTGGGTGCCCATCAAAGGGCTGAAAGTTATACAAGATGAGCTCACCAAGATGAATAGTCATAACACAAGGACCAAAACAATGAACCTTGTGATACTCATGTGAATGTAGCGTATACCAATGACTTGTTCAAACATTTGAGACCAAGTTCTCCACTCCAAACAACCTCAAGGTATACAAGTGAAAGGCTTAAAAGAATTGAATGTGAAAAGAAATCCTTTTTAGATGAACAAGCTGCAAAAGAAGAGAGGTTTAGAATCCTAGAGGTGGATAGACAAGCCTTGTTAGAATTCAAAAGGAAAGCCTCTCAAGAAGAACAAGATAGACTTTTTGCCCAACAACTTAATGCCCAATTCAACAATAGGGGTGCCAATAGTGGAAACAACTCTCCACCATCTACCCCTTTGGGGACCCCACGAAGCAGAAGGCATTCAAGAACCCCTTCAAGATTTCCTAGTCCTAGAGGAAGGACTTCCCAACATGCTCATTATAGGAGACAAACACCTCCTAGGAACTCAAGACAACCCTCACAATGAGCTCGTCATGGTTCCCAACATGGAGGTAGTAGCTCAAGTTTTGATGCTCAAGACTTAATGAGGATGCAACAAGAACCACTCTTCCAATAGTATGTGGAGAGGTATCTAGAGAAAAACAAAGACAAGTTCCTAGAGAGCTTGATCAACAAGAGTGCCAGGGTTCCTTACAACTTTGATGTGGATAGAAAGATCAAGAAGCAAGGTCCATCCCAAGAAGAGGAGATCAAGAAACTCAAGCATATGATGGAAAAGGTGTTGGCACCTAAGAGTTCCTTTTCACTTGAATCAATCTATCCTAATCGTTTTGACAAGAGTGTGAGCATGAAAGATTTTCCTAGGAAGCTAGAAATTCCCCAATATGACAAGTATGATGGTAATGGGGATCCACATGACCATGTGCACCAATTCTAAATTATGAGCTTTGAGCTCCATCAAGATGACTCCTATCTCATGAGGTTGTTCCCAAGGAGTTTCAAAGGTCAAGCAATGGAGTGGTTTACCAACATAAGTCCCCCCATCAAGACCTTCAAAGAACTTATTCATAGATTTGTCCAACACTTCACCTACAATCTTTCGAGATCTGTCACTATGTTGGACTTATGTAACTTGAAACAAAATCAAGGGGAATCCTTTGTTTCTTTCTTGCAAAGGTGGAGACGTCAATGTTCTCACTACTCTAGGACCATTCCTAAAAAGAAGAAGATTGACATTCTTATTAGCAACTTGGTTCCTGAGATGCGGTATGAAGTTCATAAAATGGTCTTTGACTCCTTTAACACCATGGTTGAAACCGCATGCAGAATTGAGGAAGTTTTGAAAAAGCAAGGGATTTTGACCAACAAAAAAAACAATAATAATGGTCAAAATAACCACAATGCTAATAAGGATAAAGTGAAAAACTTGCACTAGAATAAGAACAAGCAAGTGGTTAATGATGGAGTGGTGGACTCTTCTCAACCTAAGGATCAAGGTGTTCTTTACTTATCTAGTGTTGTTGAAGCAATGAAGCTCAATACATCCAACCAACAAGAACATAAGCCAAGATACCAGGAAAAGCCCAAGAAAGAGCCACATCAATTTTCAAAGCTTGGTGATTCCTATGAGGATGTCTTCAAAATGCTCATTGCCAACAATCTTGCACATCCTCAAGATCCCACAAAGCATCATATTCCTGATGTTAAACTGTATTGGTGGGATGAGAAAGCTTTCTACAAATTCCACAATGGTATTGGACATGATATCAAACACTATTGGAAACTTAAGCATATCATCCATGATCTCATTGAGAGTGGAAAATTTAAGGTGGATGGTTTGAACACTAATGCTGATCAGAAGGCTTTCAAAGAACCTTTGCCTAAATATGAAAAGGGGGAAACCTCTAAACCAAAGAGTGGCAAAGCCGAGATCAACTACACTTACACAGCTGTGGAAAATGTGGTCAACATGCTTGAAGTTGTGGAAGAAAGTGTCAACATGATGAGGATCAAGGATCCCTATGGTTATGATGTAGACTCCCCTCCTATCTTCGATGAAGAACCTATGGTGGTGCTGAGGGGTCCTCACTCTAGAAGGTCATCCCAAGCTCTTAATGCTATCATGAGAAGCCAAGGCCCTGTGGTCATTAGAGGACCTAGTTCCAATCCATCTAGTAAACCAAAGAAAGTGGCATCTAATAATGTCACCACAAAATTAGTAATTGATCCCAAAATGAGTTATAATCTTATTGACTAGTTGCAGAGAACCCTAGCTTAGATTTCAATCTTTGAGCTCTTAGAGTTGTCCCCAAGACATAAGCATGTCCTTGAGGATGACTTGCACACAACAAATGTTCCTACCAACATAGATGTTGATCAATTCCAAAGCATGGTCAATCATAATGCTAGCCCACATTACCTCACTTTTTCAGAAAATGATGACAAAGCTTTGAGCCACCTGCATAATCTTGCCCTTCACATCGAAGTCATGATCCATAAAACCTGTGTCAGGTGTGTGTTGATAGATGGGGGTGCTGGGCTCAATATTTGTTCCTTAAGTATTTTAAAAACATTGGGTTACTCAGAAGAGGTCATCGATGCTAGAAATAAAATCACCATAAAAGGCTATGATGAGGTAGAAAGAAGTTCCAAGGGGTTGGTTGTTCTGCCTGTTAGGATTGGCCCCATTGAGAAAGACATTTTGTTTCAAATTGTTGATGCTGGTCCTCTGGCATACAATATCTTACTTGGTAGGCCTTGGATCCATGAGATGCAAGTAGTGCCATCCACCTACCACCAGTGTGTTAAGTTCCCCTACAATGGAGTAGAAATTTGTATACCTGGGGATAGCACCTTATCTATCAACTCCATTTCAGCAGGGACTCATGTTCTCCTTAATAGAGAAGTAGAGGATTTCAATGCGACTCTAGCACAGTGAAAAGATAAGTTCAAATCAATAGACCTTGGTATGGGGGGGTATCAACTCAACTCCTTTACAAAGCTTCCAATTTCACCTAGGTCTTATGGTAGGCCCTCACAAGAGATGAAACCTTCCTCTTCAGCCATGACTTTGTTTGGCACATTTGTAGAGCCCTCAGTCCCTATCCAAGATGAGAAAGAAGAGGTGGCTATTAAGGATTGGATTTATAAAGAAGATAAGTACATGCACAATGAGAACTTCTCTCCCTCTCCTAAGGCATATGGAAGAGGGTACACTTTTGTCAAAAATATGGGCTATCCAGGACATGGCCCTCTTAGTCATAGATTGGATGCTAGGGCTGAACCTCTCAATCACACTCTTTTTGGATGCAACTCTAAGAAGACAGTTGGCCTAGGATTTGAGAATCATAACAAGAAATCTGCTCCTATCCTTGATGAGTCAGATAGTGAAGATGTGCCAAAATACATGCCAAATTTGACAAATCAACAAGACATGTGTGAAGATTGGGTCCCTTCCACCAATCTCCTTTGGGGAGATTCAGACAATCCAATTGCCCATGCAATAGTTTCAAGCCTAGAACAATAAGAATCCACTATTGAAGATCATGTCCAAGAACATTAGTACATGAATGGTGCTCGAGAAGGTGTTACCCTTGGCAACATTAGAGCCTCCACATCCAGACATTGTAAACATGCATGGTGTAAACATCCTAGTTGGGATTCAGATATAGATTCACATGAGTATGAATGGGAGTCTCTATTAGATTATTCCATAGTCAACATGAATGTTTATGTCATCCATACTTATAGTTCTCATCCCAAGGTAGCTAACAAGTCATGTATAGGATTGGAGGACTAGAACCCACATGTTGCCTTAGTGGATGATTCTTTGCTTGGTAGGATGAATCCTGGTTTGGGTGACTTAGAAGGATACTTGATAGACTCTGACTCTTCAGTCACCAGAGATAACATCATTCATATTCACAACCTTGAACCTACCATTGACTTACCTCTCACTAATCCTCACCGCATTGATTGATCCCAACGGTATCAAGAACCTAAGTTCTTGACATTCCAGAATGACTATGAGATAACCTATTACCTAAATTTAATCGAACCCATAGTCTCTTCCACCAGTGAATCGGCCACTAGCTTGACAGAGCCAGACATCAAGTACCTTAGTCAAAAAATAAAAAGAAAAGAAAAAAAAGAATAAGAGTTCTGATGGTGAAAACCACTGTGTGGCGATGTCAGAACCAAAAATAGTAAAAAGAAATGATGTATCTAAGGGTGAAAACCTCTCTGAGGCACCTAAGGATGAGGTAATTGATCATTTCCCAAGTTATTTTCAAGATAGATCTTCAGTGCTTGTTGAGGCAACACAAGCAGTCAACTTGGGTACAGAGGAGGCTCTGCAGATAGTGCACTTGGCTCAATCCTTGTCAACACAAGAAAGAGAAGCATACACCAAGTTCTTATAGAGAAAGAAGATTAATTTTTCTTGGACTTATTCAGATATTCCAGGGTTGGACACTAATCTCATTATGCATCACTTGCCCATAGCTCTAGGTGTGAAACCGGTCAAACAAAAATTCAAAAAAATGTATCCTCACATAGCTCTTTTAGTCAAAGCAGAATTAGAAAAACTCCTCAGTGCAGGATTCATAAGAGCTATAGATTATGCTGAATGTATATCCAACATTGTACTAGTTTCTAAACATGACAAATCCATTCACATATGCATAGACTTTAAAGATCTCAATACAACATGCCCAAAGGATGATTTTCCACTCGCAAATATAGACATGATAGTGGATATGACCGCGGGTTATGAGATTTATTCTTTGATGGATGGCTTTTCTAGGTATAATCAAATCAAGATAGCTCCTGAAGACCAAGAAAAGACTACATTCACTTATGCATGGGGTACCTATTGTTGGAATGTTATGCCTTTTGGATTAAAAATGCAGGAGCCACTTATCAATGAGCTATGCCAACTATCTTTCATGACATAATGCATAAGAATATGGAAGATTATGTGGATGACACCTTGGCTAAATCTAAGAAAATAAATACACACTTAGGTGATTTAGAAGTCATTCTAGATCACATAGAATAGTTTCAATTAAGGTTAAATCCAAAAAAGTGTGCATTTGGTGTTACCTCTGGAAAACTTCTAGGATTCATTATTTCAGCAAAGGGAATAGAGGTAGACCTTGAAAAAGTCCAAGCGATCACGGATATGCCACCTCCTAAAAACATCAGTCAAATGAGGAGTCATCAAGGATGCCTTCAATCCATAAGGAGGTTCATTTCCCAGCTAGTAGATAGAGCTCAACCTCTCAATAAGAACTTGCATAAGGGAGTTAAATGTATCTGGAATGAGGATTGTCAAAAGAGCATGGACCAAATCAAGAAATATTTGGAAAATCCTCCTATTTTAATACCTCCTATCCCAAGGAAACCACTCACTCTATATGTTTCAGCAACATAATCTTCCTTGGGGGCATTACTGGTTCAACTTGATGAAAATGGGAAAGAAAGAGCCATATATTACATTAGCTGTACACTTGTTTTATATGAGGTTAATTACACCAGTATTGAAAAATCTTGCCTTGCAGTGGTGTTTGCTTCCCATAATTTGTGACATTACATGCTTGCACACACAATACACCTCATAGAAAAAATTGATCCTCTCAAGTATTTACTCGGTAAGGATTCTCTCATAGGTAGACTTGCTAAATGGATGATGATTCTTTCAAAATTTGACATAGAGTATGTTGAGTGTAAAGCTATAGAAGGACAAGCCATAGCAGATCAATTGGATGATTTCCCAATTCAAGATAGTGCACTTATTCAAGTTGCTTTTTCGGATGAGCATCTCATGTACATGACTGAGAGAACATGGAAGATGTTCTTTGATGGATCTTTTATGCAAAATGGCTCAGGAGCTGGTGTGTTGTTTGTTTCTCCTCATGGGTACACAATTCCTAAGTCTTACAAGTTATTGTTCCCATGTACAAACAACATAGCTAAGTATGAAGCTTTGACCAATGGGCTCAAGATGGCCATAGAATGGAGAATCACAGAGCTACATATCTATGGGGATTCATAGTTGATAATCAACCAGGTCAATGAAAAATATCAAACAAAAGATGAAAAACTGGTACGTTATAAGAAAATGGTTGATTCATTGAGATGGTATTTCACATTCATCACATTTTAGCAAATCCCTAGAGCAAAAAAAAAAGTAGCTGATGCTATGGCTACACTTGCTTCACTTCTCCAATTAGAGCAACATGAGTCCAGATTTGAATTCCTAGTGGAAGATCTACATTACCCTCTTTATGACTCCCAAGAAAGCCATGTCATTTGTACCCTTGTTGGTCATGACTCATCCCGTTATGGTGCCATTTACTCATACCTTCATGATGGCATTATCCCTGATACCTTTAACCACTCTGAATGATGAAACCTTACCCAAAATGCCTCTCACCATTCCCTTATCTCTGGTGAATTGTATAGGAGGGGTCTAGATGGGACACTTCTTAGATGCTTAGAAAAGGAAGAATCTGATCAAGCATTAGTTGACATTCATGAGGGCATTTGCGGGGGACATTCCAATGGTCTTGCCATGGCCCAAAGGTTTCTTAGGGTGAGGTACTATTAGCCTACCATGCAAATGGATGCAGTAGCTTTTACAAAATCCTGTGAAAAGTGTCAAAAACATGGTCACTTGATACATACTCCAGGCAGGGAGCTTATTCCTTCTATATCTCATTGGCCATTTCAGTGCTGGGCCTTTGATCTTGTTGGGTAGATTCATCCCAACTCATCAGGTGGACACAAATTTATCATCACTGCTACTGACTACTTTACTAAATGGGTAGAAGCTATCCCACTTTCTGTTGCCTCGGGCAAGACAATTTCTCTATTCATCTTGAACCATATCATCTATTGATATGGAGTGCCTTCTGAGATCATCACTGACAATGGAGGTCAGTTCAAAAATAAGGACCTTGAGAAACTCTACAAAAAACTCAAAATTAAACAACATTGGTCCTCCATTTACTTCCTGCAAGGAAATGGCCAAGCAGAGGCTTCAAATAAAACCATTCTTAAAATCCTACATAGAACAGTTCATAAGAATGGTAGAAATTGGCACTTATAGATAAATCTGGCTTTGTGGGCTTATAGAGTGAGTATTCATACTCCTACAGGGGCTACTCCTTTTTCCCTTACTTATGGTGCTGAAGCAGTGTTACCTTTAGAGGTTGAGATTCCTTCACTTAGAGTTTCCCTCAAAGGTCTAGTGATAGATGAAGACTACCACACCATGAGACTCTAAGAGTTAGAACTTCTCGATGAGAAATGACAAGCATCATTTGACCATATGGGGGTCTATCAAAAGTGCATGTCCAAGGCCTTCAACAAAAAGGTTCACCCTAGAGAATTCCAAGTGGGAGATCTTATCCTACGTGAAAATCCTAAAAATCAACAACATAGAGATCAAAAGGGAAAATTTGAACCTAATTGGCTTGGACCTTACATCATTACTGCAGCTTTTAGGACAAGTGCTTATTTATTATCTACTAAAGAGGGAGAGCAGCTCCCTGATCCTATCAATGTCTTGCACCTAAAGAAGTTCTATCCATGATGCCTTTTTTGTCTGGGGGCATCCTTTGTACATATTTATTGATCCTAAAAAAATTCCAAAAAAAATCATATATGATGCTGAAAAAATGCTAAAAAGCATATAAAGTCCTTAAAAAAAAATTAAAAAATAGCAAAAAATTCAAAAAATAGAAAAAGTGCCTTGGTGAAAACCTGGAAATAGGCGCCTTGGTAGCAAAAATACAAAAAAATTGAAAAAATAAAAAAATATGTCAAGTGGTGAAAACCTGGAAATAGGCACTACTTGAGGCCTTTGCACCCTTGTTTCTTAGCACTTGTCCTCGACACTTAGCCTTTCTCCATCATGCCTTGTCCTTGTTGCCTTGGTTTGGAATTGGTCTTTGTCTTTGTCTAGGGGGCATAACTATGTTACCTTTGGTATCTTGGATGCATCAGTCTTTAGGACATCTTGCAAACAGTGTTTTTCAACACCACCCCAACTATGTTTTTCAACACTTTCCCAACGTCAAGTGTTTCTTAACACTTATCAGATATCCTACCTGCAGTCTAGAATGACGTGATATTTCTCACTGGCAGATGCGGTACTCAAAGTTTGACTCTATGACCTACACACATGCACTTAAACACTTGACTCATTGAGACTTTATTGACTTTATTTCTTTGTGTGTTGTTTATGGTAATTTCTTTGATGAGTGTTCTCTCCCTAATAGTTTTTGATGATGCATGACTAGAAGACTAGGGGCACGAGGACATGTTTTATTTATTTTCTGCTTGTGGGTATATTTTGTTGATCTTAACTGTCATGAGCATTTATGCTTGTTCCACTTGACACTAGGATCTACAATGTATTATCCTTGACTATTTTCTGCAAGTGCATGCTTATAATCATCTTGACTTTCTTGTGTCTTGATGCGAGCATAATCTTGCTATACTAAACTTAGGGAACCTCACTGCACTAGTCATCTTGACCTACATGTATTTGATGCTTAGGTGGGATTCCCACATATCTATCTAATACATATCATATTCATATACCCATAGTCATACTAGTGTGTATTGTATGATCTTACGATGCTACCAATAAAGCTCGATGATGATTATTAGAGTCTAATGGTTTTGTAACCTTGCAAGTAAACCAATTTTCATAGTAGCTTGCATTCTTAAGTTCATGTTAGTATAGTTTGCATCTTGCGTGTGGAGAGATCTCTTCTTTCATCTTTCACAGACTTGTCGGTCAAACCGCGCTCACCTTTCGCTTCTTTTCGATCATGTCTTTCGCTCCTTATCTTTTACATCACATCCTTTTCCTATCATCACAAGGGTTAATCTTATCATCATATCTATATCCTAAAGAGATCATTTTCAAAAACATGAGTCTATATCATAAAATGAGAACTAAACATACATCTATGAGAGAGATTATACATGAGCATATATAAGCATATATCATACATTTGAGAAATATAACAAGACAATAATACTGAAACATCCATCACAAGTGAGAAAAATACACAAGATACATCTTAAATCCAGTCATCTCATATCAATGATACAAGTACAATGTGAGATCCCAAAATCTAGATCAAAGTCTCAAGATACAACTGTACATCTAAGCCCTAGACCTAGGACTGACTCACCCCATCATGTGGAGGTGGTGGTGGTGGCATCGGTGGCCCCATCCCATCACTTGCCATAACTGATCTACCCACCCTCTCAAAGTAGAGTGGTGCCCTCTATCCTTGAGGTATGGCTACTATGTATAACCCATGGTAATAGGCTACCTGTGCTACCTCTCTCCAGATCTCTGTGGCATCCTCTCATGCTTCTCTATCTCACCACTCTATCTTGGCTCATGCATCTAGGAGCTATTGATCATGTATAGCAATAGTAGTCCTCAGCTATTGCACCTTGGTCTTTAAGACCTGAATCCTAGCATGGAGATCCTCTCCTCCCCTATCCGCAAGATGCTCCTTCCCTATATCCACCCATCGTCGAGCTGATGGTCTCACCTCCTCACCATCATCATTCGATACCTATCTTTATGACTGTCTCCAACCACCAGATCAGGATCCCTACCCTCTCTCCATTGCTCTCCTCCCTCCTCTCCCTCCTTCATCTCCCTCATCATCATCCCCATCCCCATCAAATGCCTCTGGCTGTGCATCTGGAACTGTAAACCATGGAAATGGGCATCTCTAATGCTTTGCTCTGTATGTAGCATCTACACTTGCATCTACCATATTGGTTATATAATCCCATGGATCTCTGCGTAACCCTACAGTCTCCTATGCTACTTGTTGGTAGTCCTACATCGACAGCCACCCCAATCTCTCATCCTCCCTAACTTGGGCATATGTAGTGGTCTCCATAGGTACCCTCTGCTGACCACCAAACTGTCTCCATACCTAAGTGATACAAAAGTGCTTAACAATATTTGCATGTTGACCTAATAGTGGCTAGCTGCACAACATGTACTCGAGCTCATAATCCCTATCGCTCCACTGCTCACACTCCCTGTATGGCCTCGAATCAAAGGTTGTCAACTCATCCAGTAGCCTCCTGTAGTATGTCAAATATCTGCTATGAGGTTGGTTGATGAATCCTGTGTACCTGTATATGTAGGGGCATCTTCTCTCCCAAGGCTGTACATGTGGTCACACAACGGCTATGTGCTCCCATGCCCATAACTGAGCCAGGACAGCTCCACATGCCCAAGATCTATCATCCCTATATACAATCTCATGTAGCTCATGGTACATGTCTACTAGGATGGCTGGGCCCCATGCCATCCATCTAGGGTGTGCTACCAAATCTACTACCAACCTACCCTAGCCTAGTGGGAACCCTCTCTGGCTCCTATCGGTAATCAATGCCTGTGCTACAATCGAGCACCCAATACATGCCACTGGGTAGTCCTGACCATACTCCTTGATTAGCCGGTCCCAGCTGAGATGTCTATCTATGATGGTCACATCCTGGAACAGGTCCTGGATGGCCTATTTCCCATCTGTAGGAGTCTAATCATAGTATACCTATGCCAATAGAAAATCATGTCAATTTTCATCATATGGAAACATTACATTTATGAACATCTACAAACATGATTATACTCACCGAATCTCCATGGCTAGGTATCTATAGGATTTGGTAGATTTCCTCTAATGTGATCGATGCCTCTCCAATTGGTAGATGGAAGGTATTGTGCTCACTGTGCCATCTCTCTGCCAAGGCCATCATCAACCCATGGTTTTCCCATATATGGGGCATATCCAACAGGTACCCGAATCCCATGCTGATTAGATCATCTCTACTAGGAGTATCTAAATCCCTGACATAGCATAATCTGACTACTCGTAGTGCTCTAATGGTGAGCACCAAAAAAGCCTCTTGGAAGCCATAAACTCGCAAACTAGATGTCAGAACATATCATGATGGATGACTAAAAATAGTACAAGTAATATCAAATGCAAAAATTGTTTGTACCCATGTTATATTGCTCAAATTAAAACTATGTGATACTTCTCATTATACTGCTACAATACTATTTTTTGATATAGTATCATGCAATACTTTCTTCAATAGTAGTACGATACTCTTTCCTTGTACGATAGTTCACACAAGGTTACACGATGTTTCATCCAGTATCGTGCGATACTTTCTAGAACAGCCATGCGACACTTTGTGGACCCACAAACTATTGCATGATATAGAATATAGTACATGTGCGATACTTTCTAAGTGTCATATGATGTTTCACATGCATATAATTTGAAAACTTTAAAAACATGTTTTAAATGCATTAAATAACTCAAAAGGCTAGTTTTTCTAAAAACTTACCGGGGCACCTTACTGAGGAGGCCGGTTGTGCAACTGCTCATGCTTGAATCAGTGTGTGTGGATGGGAATCACTACTTGCTGAGCCATAATCTCTCTCTGATCTCTCAAAGTTCTCAAAATTAGAATAAGACAAATGAATTTGAAAATGACCTTTTTACCCCTTATATAGCATTTTGACTTTTTGACCAATTTTCAAAATATCTCAGAATTTCACAAAAAATGCACTCCTGGCCAATGTCCACATCTTGGATCCATTTTCAAGATTGAAATTGAAATCTGAGTTCATCTTGATAGTCAAAATTGCATTTTAAAACATTTCTCCTTCTTCCATGCAGTTGGTTGACCATTTGAGGCTGGATCCTTTGATCTTTTCTGGGGCATCTTCATTTCTTCATCCCCATCTCTCTCAACCTTCTAGTCTTTCATTCATTTTCATTCACTTCATCTCTTTGAGGTTTGACTTCATCTTTATCTGATATCTTTCTCAATCAAACCTAGTCAAACTGGGGCATATTTTCATTGCTTGATGGTTATCCTATCATCTTTCATCTTTGATTATGATTTTTAGAGATTTGGTCAAACTTATCAATTTACTATTTCCCTCTACCTGATTTCAATTTTGATTCTGAGGGGGTAGTACCTATCAAACTTCAATCCTTGATTTAGTTTTATCAAACCTTTCTCAAGATTCTTATCTCTTATCTCAGACTTGACAATTACCTATTTACAGGGGTGTTGGCCTTGTCTTTTTCAATCAGCCTATCTTTGTCTTGATGTGTTCCCATCCATCGAACACATGTCTGGGTTGTTTTGTGATCCCAAATTGATCTCACATTTCAAGTTCATTCTTTGACTTCATATGATCCCAAATCAATCTCACATTAGTCAAAGAGGGGAAAATGTATGCACCCTAAAATGGTCGCCTAGACTTTGGGCCCCATTCTTCAATTTATCAATTTCCTGAATCAATATTTTTAAATCAATATTTTTAATCAAATCAATTTCCTTGATCAAATTCTATCATTTATTCGATTATATTCTATGGATTAACCATTTTATCCTAAGTATTTATTTAATTAAGAGGAATTCCCTCCCGTTTTATTAAATAAAAAGCCCCCACTTTCCTCTTATCCTAAGTTGCACAAATAAAGTATTATTCCTATTTTATAAAAAGAAGAAAAGGTCTTTTTGTCTCACATGGGGCACAAAAGTCAACACTTCTTTCTCATTGGAGGAGACTTGTGCACATGGATTGCTCACACTTTCAAACTCCACCCTTGATCAAATCTTTTGCCTCTTAATCTCCATGGTCCATTTATCTTTAAAAGGAGAGCTCTTTCCTCATTCAAAGGATCCCTCTCTTGATGCTAATCTTATGCTACAGGTTTTCTTGGTGACTTTGGAGCTTTGGAGACCTTCTTGCATTCTAGCTTTCATTCTTACATTCTTAGCTTAGTTTCCTTTCATGTTTCTAGCTTAACTCACATAGCTTAATTAGTAAGGCTTGTAATACTCTCATTTTCATAGCTTAGTTGCATTCTTGCATCTTCATTTCTAGCATAGCATTGCATTGCATTTCCATTTTGATTGTTGAGGATATTGGCATTCTTTCCCTTGTCTCTTTGAATCTCCCATTGCTTGGTTTACTAGCAAGGTTATAGGCTTAATAGCTCTAGCTGAGAGCATTCTAAACACCCTTGCGACTCCATACCTAGGGAGATCTAGGTCACTTTCTCAAGGTTTCCAATCCATGGCTGCCCTTGGAAGTAATGAATTAGAGAAGTGCACATTTTGAGTGTATAGTTATCACCGACGTGTTTCTGTATTGACCAAGTATGGATGAAAACATTAAATGCAAAGATCAGCCGACTGAAGATGATGAGCAGGATATTGGTATGATTTTGAGGTTGAAGATAACCTTTGTTATGAGATCCATGGATGAGAAAATTCAAAGAAGATTTAATGGATGAGATTGAAATGACATATTGATACAACTACCGAGGAAGGTTTAAGAGGCAAAATGAATGATGAAGATTAAGCGGAAAAATATGATGGATGATATGAAAATATTTTACTTGTCTATTTAAGAGACATGAATTTCTTTAGTGTGTATGCCGAACTTCAGAGATTTCTTGTGAAGACAGTATTCATGCAAGCCTGATCATATTGATTATTGAAGAACCTGAGCTGCAGAAGTTTTACCGAGCATCAGAGAACATTACCGAGGGGAAAGTAAGTTGATATATTGATGAAGTGAAATTGATTAATTGATCAAAGGATATATATTTTGGGCTAAGCATAGATTTGAATATCTACAAGTGAGTTTTATTGAATGAGATCATTATTGTATCAGTTTAACCATTGATTCAGAAAATCTCTTAACCAAGTGGACTTAACCATCTTTATTATGTTGCCTATGTCATTTAGAGAATGCACATTGTTACCTTTTTGACTCAATAGTGAATGTTGGTCAAAAGCTAATGATTAGTGTTAAATCATCTAATTAGGTCACACCTAATAGTGTGTATTGTAAACTTTAATAGGGTTGGCTCTTTGTTGAGCTCACTTTAGAAGAGTGATTTTTTTTTTGGTTGCTGGTCCCAGGTGGTTTTTCCCTTAACAGGGTTTCCATGTTAAATCATTATGTTACGTGTTACTTTTGATGATTTTTTTTCTTTCATACTTCACATATTGCATATTTGATTTGATCTGTAATCAAAGTTAGTTATTTGTTGGTAATTGGTAAACTAGATAGATAGATTGATATTATATGTTACCAAATACATAATTTGCTTAAAATTGTTTTGTGGATTACATCTTGTGTTTGGGACCATGGATAACTAATTCACCACCCTCTCAGTTATTCTAACAACATATTGCACAAAATTGTAGATACCGACAAGCTAGTAATGCAGATAAAAAAGGAAAAGTTGTGATTAATCTAGAACAAGTGAAAAATAATATGAAGGAAAAGTGGATCAAGAAGGAGAAATTCAATGAGAAAGAAAGAAGACCTCTAACTTTTGTGGAGGAGGAATCATCATCAAAATAAGAAAGTAAACTTTTTCTTAGCGACCAATAAGAAATTGCTAAATTTATTTATCCCTTTATAAGAAAAGATAAAATGGATAACATGTTAGCATATTATAGATATAGTGGAACTCATATTGGATACATTTAATGGAAATCAATTTGTATTAGATATCATTTCTTTATCATTTCGAAGATAAATAGTTATCGGTGAACAAGTGAAAGAAAAGTAATCAGTAGAAAAGAATCACTATCGAACAATAGAGATGATTATCGACAGAAAAGTACCTAAATAGCCATTTGTACACTTTTTGGTAAATAAATACATGTCGACACTATTCATTTGTTACCTTACTTTTATGAAGCAATTATTTGAGAAACATATAAGAGTCTAGAGAAATCCATTGTAAAGTGTTATCAGCAAGAAATTATTGCAGAAGTGATGGAAAATGTTTTCGTGCCCTAGTTTACCAGAGTCAGTTGAGTTGTAGAAAACACTAGTAGATGACTTGCATCTGTGGAATCATTTGAGTACAATTGCAACTAATATCTAAAACCTAGTATTGTAAGCATCAATGATGAACCAACACCAGAATTCAAACTGTACCCTTTGAAGGAAGCTGAGAAAGACAATGATAGAGCTCTATCATTGTTACCTTTAAGAGTCATCATTCTTGAAGAAGAAATCACAATTTTATTCACAATAAGATTGTAGAACTGGGAAATAAAGAAGTCAATAAAATGTGTACATAGAGCTGAGCGTTGAAGGAAACCTGAAGGATGAGCATAAACATCTGAAGACAAAAGGATTGACACATATGGTCTTTTTACCAAAATTCAATGAGGATGGGTTAGATATGTACTAAGTCGCATGCATGAGGAATTTATATGGTTAGATGAGGAAAGGCCAATCAGAATAATAAAAGACCTAATTCATATGGTCACTGAATTATCAGAAAAAGGAAAAGAATGCACCCTACATGTGAGAAACATGGATGAACTAAGGAAAATTTACTAAAACATCTAAAAATGGGAGAGACATGAGAGTAGACAAGGTCAAGGACCTGGAAACACATTTTGCAACAATGATTATTGGTTACAAAGTCTACCAATCCAATCAACTAAATAATGCACCTGATAGTGCTGTGTATGCAACCTATAAGATAGAAAAACTGGGAAAAGCCTATGATTTGGAAGACATGTTTCAGATTCAATTGTTCGTAAATATGAATCGACTGTAGATGGATCACAAAAAGAAGTTAAGTATGGATCATTTATCATCTATTTATAACTTTTTATGTCAAGAACTTATTCTTGGATATAGGACATGTAAATTGCAGAACTAGACCAATAATTTATGAGATAAATGATTATATTTTAAAATTAGGAGAAGAATTCAATCAAATTATGTTGGGATATTTTAAAGAATTTCAAATTAAAATGCAAGCACACTATCGTATACCTCCACCAATAGTAGATAAGGATAGATATTTTATTTGTTTTCTCATGGACACTGACACATGCAAAATCCAACCTATGCAACTAGGAACATCTTGGGTACCAACATTTGGATACGAGGTCACTGAGGACATTGCAATGATATGTGCTGATCATATACTAGGTTTAGCCATTGACGGAAAGGCTGAAAGTTTTGGAAATTATGATGAGGCATATGAAAGGATCACATTGGACATTAAGAAGCCAAAGATTTTGAAGAAGAAAGATAAAATGATGAATAAATTAACAACCAAATATGGAGAGAGTAAAGAAGAGAGCAACGCTCAATTGGAAGAAGCAGAAAAATAAGAAGAAAGGTCACTACAACTCCATTCCACACTAACCAAGAAGAAGAAGACAACACAAGGTGAAACAACCACATGGACACAAGCCCTACCATCCATTCAAGAGATTAAGGAGAGTGTAGAAGAGGAAATAGAACTAAGAACACCGAGTACTAGATGGTAAAAGCATAGTAAGATGTCACCCTTTTACAAAGGAAAAGGCTAACAACACCAAAACTATAAAACTTCAAGGGCATAAAAGTCATATTTCTATTGAGAATTTGAAGATGATGTAAACTGATCAATGTGTGATATAGGATGAATTTTATGCCTATAATTCTTTAAAACAATTTTGAACAAAAATGATTATGTTTTTTTAATTTTTTAGGTCTATTTTTCATTTCCTAAAAAATAATGCAAATCAGGGAGTTTACTTCCCGCTAAATCATTATAAGTAAAACAATGTTTTTTCCTCCAATTTCAAAATATTTTTTAGATGACATTTATAGCTAGTGCAAAAAAAAATAAAGAAGTGTTTCTGATCTATAGTTTTCTAATTATAAGTATTTAAAGTCAAACTTACCTAAAATTAACAATTTTTGTCTCCTGCCACTTTTCCCCTATCAAAACTATACCAAAAACAAAATAAATTACATCTTTTTGAAGAGGCTCTCTTCTCTAGTGTTGTATATGATTTTACATTTTTTTTTGAATTGATTTAGCATTTTTTTATATTTTCTGAATCAATAACTTCTCAAAGCTTAATATACCTACATGTAGTTTTTAGCGAATTTGTTCAACATTTTGTAGTTGAAACAATATGAAATTTATATGTCCAGAATCATAGTTCTGAGATCTAGAAAAATGTACTTTTAATATTTTGACATTTTCTATTTTGAGCAGAGAATGAAATATCAAAAGTGCAAACTCCTATCTTTTTTGTGTTTTTGGAGGTTTGGTTACCAACATGGCATGCCACCTAGGCAAACGTGGCTGAGTCCTACTAGGCCGAGTACCCTTAGGGTTCACCCCCTACAAGAAGTTGCATGGGTGACCCACCCTTTCAAATAGAAGGGTACATATATCTATATATATATATATATATATATATATATATATATATATAAGTTATTTTTTTAAAATAAAATATAACAATTGCAAATTTCATTCCTTATTTATGAATATAAGGGTTGTTTGAAGCTAGGAGACATTTTTTTGGGGAAGCTACAAAGGCATTTTGTTTTTGGAGGAGTGTGAAGGCAATTTTTTTAGTCAAGAAGGATTAAAGAAAAAAAAATTCTTTCTTATATTTGAACAATGAGAAATAAAAGGACTAGAACAAGGAAATATGATCGTAAAAGGGATGACCAAATGAAAGGTCATACAAAACTTATTAAAGAGAAACCGTTCGATGTTAAAGATGAACCTATCAATGTTGAATAAGGTGGAATAAACTATGGGAGGATATTGGTAGTAGTCGAGGTATACATATTTATCCTACAATGCAAAATTTGATGGAGATGAATGAGGAATCACTTATCAGTCAATTTACATCGGAGCACCTGGTACCTGAAAGCACTATTAAATTACATCTCAAAACATGTGGAATGAATATTTTGAGGATAAATATTTGGTGGGAAAAGTACAATTATTTGCAAAATTATTCAGGAAAAGAGAAACGACTCTGGTTTTGGAGTTGTTGGGTGTTGATAATAGGAAAATTGTAGGAGGTCAAGTAAAAGAAAAAATAATTGAAAATTTACAAGATACATTGAACGTTGTTAACATGATAGATGGAGGATCTAATTGAAATGATTCTAGAAGAACGTTGATGACTATGCTTTCCAGTAAGAGATTGACAAATAGAAATCAAGTTTGAGAAATTTCTGATTTACTCAAGGTATCTTGAAGAACTATTCATAGATATATTAGGAAGATAAATATGTTGGATATAGACATTGAAAATAATTAGGTACACTTTTGTAGAGTTTTTCAAAAAGACATAATTTTTGAAGATGTAAGAAGACGGGTCATTGAATTTTGAACCAACCACTCTTGTGTTTCTTCCAATCAAAGGGGACACTATACATATGAAAGATGAAGAGAATGGTATGAATATTTCACATCCAAAACATTTTTTTGATACTACACAAAGTGAACTATTTGAAGCATTCAAACAATAATTTTTCAGATGTGAAAATAGGTCAGAGAATGTTTGCGATATTGTGCCCTTGCTTCGTATGCATAAATAAGGCTCATGAAACATGTTGTCAAAATCATGTGGAGTTTCACTTATACTTGCAGTCATATAAAAAGGTTATGACAATACTTAATCTGGACATGGTTCTTGGAAGTACAACAGAATTTGTGAAGTCTATTTTATGTGATAAATCAGAAGACTCGGATGAATTCAATGTCCAGTGTATAAAAGATTTATGTAATGATTGTAGAAATTTACAAAAATTTCCTTTACAATTTGATAATATTGATGTTACAACACCATTCTAGTGGAAGAGATTTGAATATGATAGATACCAAATGAAGATAGTACAAGAAAAAAAAAAATTGCATTGAAGGAGAGTGAATTACTGTACCTTCAGTTCATGGAAAGATTTTGATATATGATTTATCCACATATCTATGATTTAGATTGATTAGTAAATTGATTAAAGATTGTTTGAAATTAGATTGATTAGGTTTTGAATTATTTTGAAGGTCGAGCTACATTATATTAGATTGAGAGTTTGGTTTGTACTTTATTATTTCTATTTCTAGATCAAAATACTTTGTTCAAGTTCAAATTACACTTGTGTAATTTTTCTAAATTAAATCTATTGATATTATAAATTGATTAGATTCAATAATTGGTCCATATTCAAAATTGATTAGATTGATTAGGTAAATTGAATTTTAATTGATTCTAGACCTTTTAATACTTTTTTCAATTGATTAGATTAGATTGATTTTAAGGTTTTTTTTAAAAGATTGATTAATAAATTGATCAAGTATTAGATTGATTAGGTTTTAATTTTTTTTCAAGTTCAAATTACAAACTTATATAATTGAATGTAATTAGGTTTCAATTAATTTATCTAGATAAACATATGTCTACATATGTATCTAGATAACCATATGTCTACATATTGAATGCAATTAGGTTTCAATTAATTGATCTAGATAGGGCTTAAGGGTTCATAATAGGGCTTAAGAGGTCATATTAGCTTGATTAATTTAGATTGATTAATTAGGTTTCAATTAATTGATCTAGATAAATTTTTATTAGTTTATATTAAATTGAATAATTAGATTTCAATTAAATTAAAATTTGATTTAAATGTATCTAGAGATAAACATATGTCTACATATTGAATGTAATTAAGTTTCAATTAATTGATCTAGATAGGGCTTAAGGGTGCATAATAGGGCTTAAGGGTGCATAATAAGGCTTAAGGGGTCATATTATCTTGATTAATTTAGATTGATCAGATTGTTCGGTTAGATTGACTAATTAGGTTTTAATTAATTGATCTAGATATTTTTATTAGTTTATATTAGATTTCAATTAAATTGAAATCCGATTTAAATGTATCTAGATAAACATATGTCTACATATGCACAAATTTATTTTTAGTTCAAATATCTATATATCTATCTAAACAAATGTATAGACTACATGATCATCAAATATCAATTTAAACATAAATGTCATGTACATATAGATCAAAAGCATCAATTTCCATACATATTGATACATCTATAAATGTAAAATGAAAATCAAACATGTATCAATGTAAATGTCTATATCAATGTAAAACACATGTATCAATGTAAAACATGTACATACATATCTAATATCAATATCATGTGTACAAATACAAGAAGTCTATAGAGATAACTACATGTATGTGTACTAGATCAAAATCAATGACACATGTAAATCTAAATATATGTACACATTACATGTGTATGTATATAGATAAAAAAACATCAATAAGTACCATCACGTGTTGTGTTTGGGCCTATGTGGATCCTCATCCTACTAGATTTGATTCTATATGTAAATGTAATAATTTACAAATAATTAATATAATGTCAATAGTTTTTTAAAATGTACATTTAAACTCAATATATAAATTATTTAATTTAAATTATTTTACCTTTGTATCATGATGAATCAGATCAGTAGGCTCCTATAAATATCCTTTTACCTCTTTGATCAGGTAGGTCAATCTTTTGCCACTTCATCTCCTCTGTAGATCTTAGGTTTAGGTTAGATTCATCGAATCCTTCCATCATTATGTTCTTTATCTTTTCCTTCTAGATACATCTCCAAAATTCTCTTTGAATCCACAAGAAAATGGTTTACCGTGCATTAAATGCTCCATACAATTCATTAATAATGTCAAAACATTTTACATATCCCAAATATTCAACTATGCCGGCTGGGATTCTCAATTCTTTCTCCAAATGTAAATTACTAACACTCGATCAATACTTTGTTTATCTCCTCAGTCATTACTATGTATCTTGTTCATTACTAAAAATAGTCTTCCTCAAAAAACACTGTCTTTTCTCGGTAATTTCCTGTCACTCAGAACTTATTGATGTTCGGTCATCACTAAATTTACTCAACATATACTAGTGCTCATTCGACACTAACATCACTGGGATTAAACTAGATTTCTTCACTTTTGCTCGGTTAAGCCTACATTTACAGTCTTTCTTCTTCATCAGATAAACAACACATTACCTTGTCAATGTGCCAACTAATCAAGTAGCAATTGAAGCATCACATAACTCAATCTTTCCTTAGGTCCTCTTGTTATCTCATCTTTTCAAATCCTTTTCATCAATAAAAAGATATGGTACTCTCCTAGATAGCAACTATCTTACCAGTTAAGGTTTGACATCAATGAAAATATAACAATTGTTTCAATTGTACTTTCCAACAATCTCCCTATTTGGAATTGATGGCAACACCATATGAATAACACACAATTTACCAAACCATCCAAAATCTCTGTAGATTAGATCTTTATAATACCCTTAGCTTCATTCTAATTCACAACTTTTTCTTTTCTTGACCACTTGCTCAATTGCTCCTTCTGAATCCTTTTTGTATCTCTCCCTTAGGGTTTCATTGAATATTCTCTCTCAGTGCTGTATCTCAACATTTTTTTTTCATTTAATCTCTCCCTCTTTGACAAAAATTCCAAAGCTATATCTATCACTTAAATATTTTCCATGTAGATGTCTTCATGTCAGTTTTGTATGCTGTATACTCCCTATGTCATCTTGCTTATGACTGATTTACATCTCTGCTTTATTTCTCACTACTTTAGGAAGCTCCTAAAGTGTGACCTTTTCTACATCAATTTGTCAAATATTCTATGTAGCACATTTGATGCAGTGCTCGTACTTTTCTAGGTAGCATTAGTTAGGGGAATCACCCCTAGTTCCTTTGTATTCACATATTCCAATCTTACTTCTTTGTCTTGAACTAGCTCTCTCAAGTAATGATACTTGATAGAAATATGCTTACTCTTAATGTGCATCACTGGATTCTTGGATATATTAATGACACTTGTGTTATCATAGAAAATAACAACCAGCTCAATGATTTCTTCCTTCATAGCTTTTAACAATTGCTTGATCCACACTAAATTTGAATAATTTACTACTGCTGCTACATACTCAACTTCCACAGTAGATTGGAAAATTCAGTTGTATTTCTTGCTTGTCCAAGAGACTAATCTCTTTCCTAGAAAGAATGCTCCACCACTTGTACTTTTTTTGTCATCAACATTTCTAGCCTAATCTACATCAGTGTAAACTTCCAGTTCAAACTTGTCATTCTTCTTGTAATATAATCCATAATCCTCAGCTCCTTTTAGATATCTTAGTATTATTTTTACTTCCATCATATGATTTTCCTTAGGATTGGTAGAAAATCTTGCCACAATGCCAACTGCTAGGGCAATATCCACTCTACTATGAACAACATATTGTAACTTTCCAATCATAGATCTATACAAGGTTTGATTCACTTCAGTTGTATCATCAGTTTTAGATAATTTATTTCCAGTAACCATAAAAGTACTTACTGGTCTAGAATCCTCCATACCAAAAGTTTTTAGTATCTCTTTAACATATTTAGATTGAGTAATATAGATATCTTTCTTCATATGATAAACTTGCAAACCAACAAAGAATTTGATCTCACCAAACATAGACATTTCAAAATTAGTTTGCATCTCATTTGAAAAGTTCTGACATAGGGTATCTTGTCCTCCAAATATGATATCATCAACAAAAATTTCAGCTAACAAAATCCCTTTACCTTTTTTAGTCTTCATATATAGATTGCTATTGTCATTTGTCCTTGCAAATCTAATCTTTATCAGATAATTATGATGTCTCTCATACCATGGTATAGGGGCTTGTTTCAATCCATACAGTGCCTTGTGCAGCTTGCAAACCATATTATTCTTTCTTGGGTCAACAAATCCTTCAAGTTGTTCATTGTAAACTTCTTCTAATATTCCATTCAGAAATGCAAATTTGACATCCATCTGATATACTTTGAATCCTTTATAAGCAGTATATGCAAGTAGAGTCCTCACTCCTAATATTGCAACTGGGGCAAATGTCTCCCCATAGTCAATTCTGTCTTCTTGTGCATACCCCTTACACTAAAAATCTAGCTTTGTTTCTTGTGACCTCTCCATGTTTATTTATCTTATTTCTAAATACCCATTTTGTTCCATTAACATTCTTGTTTTCTAGTCTCGGCACTAGAGTCCAAGTATTATTCTTTTCTATCTACTCTATTTTCTCATTCATGGCTTGTATCCAATCATCAATCTCTAAAGCATCTTTTAATGTTTTAGGCTCAAAATCACATAGTAATCATGTATGATATTTCAACTTACTTCTTGTCATGACTCGAGATTCTTTATCTCCAATGATTTGTTCAGGCTTATGATGTCTTCTCACATACTGTGCCAATGGAGGTTCAAATTTATTTTCTCCTTGTTCTAGATCTTTAGGTTTATTTTGAAAATTATCTGCTTCTTTTGATTGCTCAACAACATCCTCTTGTTGCTTAGAAACATCCTCCTGATGCTCAACATTACCTATATATGACTCTGCATCTTGTTTAGATGTATTACTAGCCTCTCCTTCTTCCATGTATATAAAAGATGTTAGAAAGTAAAGTCCACCAAGATAACTGAGAGGGAGGGGGGGTGAATCAGTTATCAAATAATTATAACTTTTAACATCTTCAACAACATTTAACCATGTAAGAAATGAAATTACTAACCATACAAAGATAGTCATACACAATGACACAATAACACAAGATATGTTGACTAGGGAACCTCTTGATCAAAGAGTAAACCTCGGTGGGAATGATGCCCATAAAAGATGCACTAATATGAATATTCCTTGTGAAAGGATGGACTCTATTAGGAGTCTTATGAAATACATTTAGTACATATAAATCCCTATTAGGAGATTTTGAATCCCTGTTAAAAGATTCTAACCCTGTTAAGAGTTATGGAAGACAGAAGGACCCACTACCCAAACAACTTCAAGGTAAGATCCAAATAACCTTAATATTATTTAGTAGAATAATATGAGATATGTTACCTCCTTACTATGACAAATTGCACTCATTGCTACACCAGATCTCAATTCCAGATCTCTGTACTTCGCATGTCTTCCTTCACAATTTCGCTTTCACAATCTCTTAGGCTCTTTTCTTCACTTCATTCTTACATTCGCATGCAACCAAACCATGCTCACACTTTTTTCACATTTATACTAAACACAATAAGGAAAAACATTCCTTCCTTTATACCACACTCAAATAATTACAAATGAGTTGGCACACAATTACAAAATAAAAGTTTCCATATGCTACATCAAAATTACACAAAACTGTCGGCTTCCAAATGTAATATCTCTTCACCCATGTGACCTCAAAGTTTGCACTATGAACCACATCATCATCAATGTGTCTCAAACTTCCCTTTAACTACGCAAAATGCAGATTCCATCCTGATTAGGAAATATCATCTGATTTCCACAAACCGCTACTCAGGAACATTGCCTGAATACTACTTTTACCAAAATGCTCATAACTTTCATGAATCAATGAATTATTGTCTGTGCTCTTAACCATAGACATATAACATATCAAAGAGTATAACCTCAACATCACATAGCTCCAACTACAATATCCCACGTGTGCTAATCAAAACACTATTTGCTTCTTTGCTAGTCTCCAGAAGATCACTGTGTTGACATCAATGACAATCATAGTCATGAATGCAACAAAAAATACTACAGAATGACTGCTAACATCTAGCATTCATTCCTAACAATCTCCCCCATTGGCATTGATGGCAACATAGATGAAAAACATCCAATGTTCCAAAAATCCAATACTGCAACACTGCTGGACTGATGCTCTAAAAATTCTTCAAATCCTCTTCATCAATCAAATCTTGCTTCATTTTCCTATACAGTTCTCTCCAACAGATGGTACACAGGGTTTTTCATGTACACTTCTCCCCCATTGACATCAATGACAGAAATTTCATCACTATGTCAACAATAACTCAATGTCAAAAGACACTATTTCAGAAAATACATTCTCAAGAGTCCTCATGACTCAGCTCAGATACACATACTCCCCCATAGAGGAAGTACCAACATCCAATCCAGAAGAAAAATAGGGCTCATATACCACTGGATGGATGCAATCAACTACATCATTACTCAAAGTAGGCTGGGGCATAACCCCAAGCATACCTCTCAGATACTCAAATGTATCCTTAGGAAAAGGCTTTGTAAATATGTTTGCTATCTATTCCTTTGTGCTTATGTACTCCAGTCTGACTTCTTTCTTAGCAACTTTCTCTCTTACAACATGATATTTGATCTCTATATGCTTAGTTTTAGAATGCAATACAAGATTCTTAGACATACTGACTATGCTGGTGTTGTCACAATGTATGAGAACAGGCTCAACAAACTTAATTCCAATATCCTTCAGCATCTGGTTCATCCAAATTATCTGGTTATAATTGTTTGCTGTTGCTACATATTCTACTTCTGTTGTACTCCGTGAAATCCAATTTTGCTTCTTGCTCAACCAGGAAACTAATCTTCCTCCAAGAAAAAAGGCTCCACCACTGGTGCTTTTCTTATCATCAACACTACCTCCCCAATCAGCATCTGTATATGCACATAGGGTAAAATCATCAAATTTTTCATACCACAATCCATAGTCCATTGTACCTCTTAAATATCTCAATATCCTCTTTACTATTGCATAATGTGACTCTCTAGGTTCAGCTTGAAATCTTGCTACCATTCCAACTGAATGTTGTATATCCAGTCTAGTGTGTGTTAAGTACTACAATCCACCAATCATGGATCTGTATTTCTTCTACTCAACTGTTGGTGTTTCATCTTTGCTTGATAGTTTGTGTCCTGTAACCATAGGTGTTCCAACTGGTTTACAGCTCTCCATTCCAAATCTTTTCAGAAAATCATTCAAGACTTTGTCTGGCTAACAAAGATACCATCATTGTTCTATATTATCTGTAATCCCAAAAAGTATTTCATCTCACCAATCATGCTCATTTCAAATTCAGTCTTCATTTCATCAGCAAATTTGTCACTAGCTTCATCTTCTCCTCCAAAGATAATGTCATCAACAAAAATAACTATAACTAACAATCCATTTTCAATTTCTTTTGTGTACAGATTACTATTTGTTGTTCCTTTAGTAAATCCCAATTTCAACAAATACTTATCCAATCTAGCATACCAAGTTCTAGGTGCTTGCTTTAGTCCATATAATGCTTTCTTTAGTTTACATACCATATCTCCTTCTTGAGTCAAAGGAAAGCCTTTAGGTTGCTCAATGTAGACTTCTTCTTCCAATTCACCATTCAGAAATATGGACTTCACATCCATCTGATACACTTTGAATTTCTTAAAAGCTGCATAAGCCAAAAACATTCTTACTGCTTCAAGTCTTGCTACTAGTGCAAAGGTTTCTTCATAGTCAATTCCTTCTTGCCATGAGTATCCCTTACATACTAATCTTTCTTTGTTTCTTATTACTTCTCCTTGTTCATTCATCTTGTTTCTAAATACCCATTTAGTTCTAATCACATTCTTGTCTTTAGGTCTGGGAACCAATTCCCATGTCTTGTTCTTTTCAATTTGATCTAGTTCTTCTTTCATAGCATTAATCCAATGTTCATCTTCACAAGTTTCATTAGTAGATTTAGGTTCAATTTGAGAAATCAAACATAAATGTACCTTATTTCTAGTCATAACTCCTCTATCCAAACTTCCAATAACTTGTTTAATAGGATGATGTCTAGATAGATACCTGTTCAGTGTCATAGTCACAGATCTTGCTTCAACTGTAGATTCTTCTCTGGTTTCTTCTCCAGTATGATTCTCATTCAACAATTCACTGTTAGTTTCATAGAATAATTTAGTAGTTTCAATGTTAGGCTGAGGATTAGCTTCTTCATCAGATTCATAATCAAGCATTCTTTCCTGAATTTTAAACTTCTCATCAACTTTAACATTTGTGCTCTCAACAATAGTTTTAGTTCTCTTATTGTAACATCTATATGCTTTTCTCTTCAAAGAATATCCAAGAAAAATACCTTCATCACTTCTAGGATCAAACTTTCCAATATCATCATCTCTCTTTATATAACATTTGCTTCCAAAAATTCTAAAATACTTAACTAAGGGTGCATGTCCAAACCATAATTCATAAGGTGTCTTATCTGTGTCTGCTTTGATTTGTACTCTGTTCATTGTATATACTGTTGTATTCACTGCTTCTCTCCAAAATGTCTTCACCAAGTCATTCTCAAATAACATAGCTCTTGCTGCTTCAGTTACTGACATGTTTCTTCTTTCTGCAATACCATTTTGTTCAAGTGTTCTAGGGGCTAAAAACTATCTCTTAATACCATTCACTTCACAAAAAGTGTTAAACTCTCTAGAAGTAAATTCTCCACCTCTATCAGATGTCAAACATTTAATCTTCATTTTAGATTCATTCTCAACATTATTCTTAATGATCTTAAACTTATCAAATGCTTCAGATTTTTCTTTTAGAAATGCAATCCACATCATTCTTGTAAAATCATCAACAAGAATCATAAAATACCTTTCTCCATAGAATCCTCTAGTCCTAGTAGGACTGCTCAAGTCTGTATGATCAATCTCCAACTTCTCTACCGATGTGAACTTCTTACTAGGAAATGAACTTCTCTTCTGGTTAGCCATCACACATTCTTTGCAAATCATGTTAGTAGGCTTCATAATTTTAGGAAAATCCCTTACTACAAGTGTAGTACTCACTTTCACAATGTTATCAAAGTTTATATGACAAAACCTTCTATGCCATAACCAACTCTCATCAATTTTAGTAATCAAACATGTCATCTCAGTAGGATTCAACTGAAATACATTACCTCTGGTTCTAGATCCAGTTCCAATTAGATTTCCATCTTTATCCTTTATCACACAAGTTTTTTCAGTGAACCAAACCTCATATCCCTTATCCACTAACTGTCCAACACTCAAAAGATTATGTTTCAATCCATCAAAAAAGTAAACATCATCAATATTAGTCTTTCCATCAAAAGTAATAGATCCTATACCCTTAATCAAACAAGGTGCATTGTTACCAACTCTAACAACTCCTCCATCATAATTGTTAAACTTTATGAACTTCTTCATATCTCCAGTCATATGATGTGAACAACCACTATCTATAATCCAATAAAATTTCTTTTCAACTTGGGAAACTAATGCTTTTTCTTCTTTAACATCAGATTCAGAATTTTCTTCTTTAATTGCTACAAATCCTATTTCATCATTATTCTCAGTATCACTTTCACTCAAAGTTCTTTCTATACTAGCTTCAAGATCTTCATCATTAGCATAATAACATTCCTTAAATCTTCTAGGCTTGAAATTATTTTTGTACTTCTTAACTCTCTTAGGACATTTAGATGCAAAATGACCATATTCTTGACAAGTCTAACATTTAAAAATTTTCTTACCATCTGGTTCTCTTTTCACAAGCAAGGCAATACCTTCTTCAATATTCTTATCTTCTTCATTTCTAGATCTACTGCTACTTGCATAATCTCCACTCACACTAGTACTTCTTGACAAAGTAGGATGAATACTAAGAGCACTAAATGCTATCTCCATTCTAGGTAAGTCTCCTGATAACCTTAGGTTCATCTTTGTTGCTTCCAATCTTCCAAGAAGAGTCTCTCTTGTAAGGTTTGTAGTACAAGGTATAACTTGTTCAATCATCTGTGTTGTCTGCTTAAATACAAGAGTCAATGTCCTCAAAATTTTCCATATCACTTCATTCTCTATCTTTGATCCTCCACAAGATTTTATCCCTACAACAATTTCTGACATTCTACCAATATAGCTTCTAACAGATTTATCTTCCATCATTCTAATATCTTCAAATGCACATATCCAATTATGTAATCTAGCTCTTTTTGCATGTTCATCACCTTCAAAAGTAGAGTGTAAAGCTTTCCAAATTTCATTAGATTTCTTAAAACATTTTACCTGACTGTATTCATTCTCTGGAAGTGCTATCAAGAGTGCTTCTCTTGCAAGTATATTACACATGAATAGATCTACCTCATCTTTAGAACTTGTTTCAAGATTGTCTTCTTCAATTATAGTCCTATCATTCTTTGTAATCAACCAATAGCCTGGTCCTAAAAACAATAGATGTGTCTTCATCTTCTCCTTCCAGCTGTCAAAATTTACTCCATCAAACTTAGGGCTTTCTTTCCTAAATTTTCCATGGATCTCCTTAAGTTGTCAAACTTTCCTTTCAAGGACCTACTGCTCTGATACCAATTGTTAGAAAGTAAAGTCCACCAAGATAATTGAGAAGGGGGGGGGCTGAACTAGTTATCAGATAATTATAAATTTTAACATCTTCAACAACATTTAACCATGTAAGCAATGCAATTACTAACCATACAAAGATATTCATACACAATGACACAATAACACAAGATATGTTGACTAGGGAACCTCTTGATCAAAGAGTAAACCCCGGTGGGAATGATGCCCACAAAAGATGCACTAATATGAATATTCCTTGTGAAAGGATAGAATCTGTTAGGATTTTTATGAAATACATTCAGTACATATAAATCCCTGTTAGGAGATTTTGAATCCCTGTTAAAAGATTATAACCCTGTTAAGAGTTATGGAAGACAGAAGGACCCACTGCCCAAATAGCTTCAGGGTAAGATCACTGAACACACTGTCCAAATAACCTTAATATTATTTAGTAGAATAATATGAAATATGTTACCTCCTTACTATGCCAAACTGCACTCAATGCTACACCAGATCTTAATTCCAGATCTCTGTACTTCGCATGTCTTCCTTCACAATTTCATTTTCACAATCTCTTAGGCTCTTTTCTTCACTTCATGCTTACATTCACATGCAACCAAACCATGCTCACACTTCTTTCAAATTTCTACTACATACAATAAGGAAAAAAATTCCTTCCTTTATACCACACTCAAATAATTACGAATGAGTTGGCACACAATTACAAAATAAAAGTTTCCATATGCTACATCAAAATTACACAAAATTGTTGGCTTCCAAATGCAATATCTCTTCACTCGTGTGACCTCAAAGTTTGTGCTATGAACCACATCATCATCAATGTGTCTCAAACTTCCCTTTAACTGCACAAAACCAGATTCCATCCCGATTAGGAGATATCATCTGATTTCCACAAACAGCTACTCAGGAACATTGTCTGAATACTGCTTTTACCAAAATGCTCATAACTTTCATGAATCAATGAACTAATGTCTATGCTCTTAACCATAGACATATAACATATCAAAGAGTATAAAATCAACATCACATAGCTCCAACTGCAATATCCCACATGCGCTAATCAAAACATTGTTTGCTTCTTTGCTAGTCTCCAGAAGATCACTGTGTTGACATCAATGACAATCATAGTCATGAATGCAACAACAACTACTACAGAATGACTGCCAACATCCAACATTCATTCCTAACAAAAGATCTGTAATCTTTAGGTTCTTGCTTGCACTCAACTTCATTTCTTTCTGCATATTCATCAACTCTAAGATTTGCACTTTCCAAAACTTTGATAGTGTTAGAATTCAAACACTTATAAGATTTTCTCTCAGTGGAATATCCTACGAATATGCCTTCATCACTTTTTGTATCAAATTTTCCATTCCTATTATCTTTTAGTTTATAGCATTTACTCCCAAAGACTTTGAAATATTTCACATTAGGTGCATATCCATACCATAGCTCAAAAGGTGTATCATTTGTACCTTTCTTGATTTGTACTTGGTTCAAGGTATAAACAATTGTACTTATAGCTTCTCTCCAGTACTTTTGTGCCTTATTATTCTCTATCATTAGTGTTCTAGCACAATCCATAATTGATCTATTTCTTCTTTTTGCTATACCATTATGTGGAGTTATCCTTGGTGCAGACATCTATCTCTTTATTCTTCTACCATTCTAGAACAGATTGAACTGATTTGATATAAACTCTCCACCTGTATCAGATCTCAAACATTTCAAGCTTTAACCTATTTCTTTTTCAACTTTTACTAGATACCACTTAAACAACTAAAATGCATCAGATTTCTCTTTCAAAAACTTTATAGTCATCATTCTAGAGTAGTCATCAACAAACATAATTAAATACTTATCACCACAATACCTTTTTACACCCATAGGTCCACAAAGGTCAATATGAACCAATTCCAAAATATTTTCAAAAGAATATGTTTTTCTCTTAAAAATAGACTTTGTCAACTTTCCCAATTGACACTATTTATACATCACATTATTAGGTTTCTTCAATCTCAGAAAACCTCTAACTTTCTTCTTTTTACTAATATTTACCAGATTGTCAAAGTTCACATGACACCGTCTCTTATGCCATAACCATACATCATGAAATTGTGCAAACAAACATGTTTCTTTAGATATGTCTAGATAGAAAAAATTACATCTTGTCTGTTCTCCACTTCCAATTAGTTCACCAGTGGTATTAAATATTTTAGCCTTTCTGTGATGAAATTCCACTCAGTAACTAGTGTTGTTCAGATGTGAAACACTCAAAAAATTATAGTTAAGACCTTCAACCCAATAAACATTTTCACATCTGATCTTATCAGTCAATTTAATTGATCCTTTTCCTCTCACAGGACATGCTGCATCATTACCAAACTTAACACTCCTACCTTTGTAATGATTTAGGGTCTCAAACTTACTTTTATCACTAGTCATGTGATGTGAGAAACCACTATCAATAATCCATTTATCACCTTTACTCACATAAGAAATAAGTGCATTTTTCTCATCTTCATCATAATCATCTTTCATAGCAACATAAACAACTTCTATATCACATTCATCAAATTCACTATTTTCACTATCATTTTCCTTTTCAACAATATAGCAAGATTTCTTACCTTTGTCTTTGTAGTCTTTGTACCTTTGGTGATCTATGTAATTTCTTTTGTCTTTGTACTTTCTTTCCCTTATCTCATCCTTGTCAGTCCTATCAAGGCATCTTGCTACAATATGGCCAACTTTGTTACATGAAAAATAAATTATAGGAAGTTTACCTTTATATTTCCCTTTTCTTCTTTTTAGCCTTCTAGCCATAATTGCCTCAAGATCATCTAGTTCTTCATCAAAAGTGTCACTATCACTGTCACTGTCACTATCACTTTTCACACATTTTTCTTTTTCCTTCTTAGACTTGCACAGAACCATTTGAGACTTGAATGCAGATTCAACATTAGGAACAATGCAGTTATCATAATTAGATAGCTCAAAAGTAGTAAACTTGCCAACAAGACTTCTAGAGTTAGAACATTACGAGGGTTACATCTTGATTCTTGTATTGCAGAAACTCTAATACCATAGATAGGAAGCAAAGTTCTCAATACTTTACCAATAACATGTTATCACCATATAAAATTTTTCAGCTCTGTGATAATGTTTCAAAGTAGTATGAGATTATTGACCTAGTGGTAATATTCTTCAAGGTGTAAACCCTAAGTTTTATCCGAAGCCCTAACTTATCCTAGGTCATGTTATGTTTCTGCGTTACCTTTTTGAGTCACTAATCTTTTCATAAAACATGTGCTAATATCTTGACTCACTTTGTTCATTATTTTATGTGTTGAGGTGGTTAGGCTTTCGAACCATCAACCCTTTTATTTAATTAAATCTACCAAAGCCTAAGTTTTAGATTAATTTTTCATAAAGGAAAGCTTTTAAAATTGTGCGGTTGTCGTTGCACTACAAGACTGCTCTTTGTCAAATTCCCTGACATGCAAAATGGAGACCACACACCACCTATCCTTGTGGGCCCATTTGATTTTGTAATGCACTGGCCTTTAACGAATGAATCTAATCTATGGTTGTTGTTATACCGTTGGACCAAGATGCATGTCTTTTATGCATCGTGGTATAGCGATGACCATCATATTACCTTTTGATGAATAAAGTGAAAGGTGGGTCCTGACACTGTCAGGTCGTATTCTCATGTAAAATTTTTATTGTTTGTCAACAAATTTTGAGGTGGCGATTGTCAGTTTCTTTCGAAATTGATATTAAAGATGACAGGTCTTCCACTTGTCATTTTTCTGCAATGTGTTGTCTTCTGGTTCAATTTTCAATTGGATGATGTGTCACCGTGGGACCTGAGTAGTATGAAGATTAAAGTGTGGAAAGATCTTATGGCTATCATTATACTGTTGAGATGAGATGCATGTCTTTTATGCATCATGGTATAGTGATGATCGTCGATCTTGCCCAAGGATATGAACTATTCAGTGGGTCCTCGGTTGTCAGAACTTTTAATGATGTGTTTCTTTTTGATTGGCCCATGGTGCTAATGATGAGTTTTGATTGCCAGGTGTTTCTGACACCATAGATGACGCGAGATTTTTGAGCTTGTTGGCTTATCTGAGGTGTCATCTCCTAATTCATCGAAGGTTTTTAAAGTGTTCAATGGGGCTGAGGTTTTATTAAATTCTAGTGATCGTCCAATCAAAGTGCATCTACAGTGGTCATTATATCTAGGGTTGGTATCTCTGACAAGTTTCAGGTTGCGCTTTAGCGATGTGATGACACCTATCTATTCTAGGAAAAATAAAGATTATTATTAAAGTCTTTCCACCTGGCATTTTGAAATGTTCTCATTGGTCGAGAACTGACTCAGGGAAAAGTAAACAGGGCTTTACTGTTTGACTTGCCGACCATTCGATGCACCGAAATGGAGATTTATCAATGGTCAAAATTCAATTTTGTTCTTAGTGACATTTTTTACGCCTTGTGAATGCAGAGGCCACCAATTTTTCAGTAATGGTAGGTTTATTGTGCTACGTGGGGATGAATTGCAAGTAGTTGGCTATGTTATACAACACAATTCAATCATTGTTTCTCATTACCATTTCAATAAGTTCTCTGGCGATTGGATTTCTCTCTCTAAGTGATTGCAAGTGAAGAATTTACAAGTGCCTGGTAGGTCTACTTTCTGAATTTAAAATAATTGCTTGAAGTTTGTGAAGAATTTGTGAAGGATTTTGTGTTGATAGTTTCTAGGGTTTTTCTTGAGTACTCGTATATTATTGTAAGAGCCCTAGTTTCAAGATGCCGTCCAAGAGGAATTTGTCTGGTCAAATAGAGTATATCAAGAGAGGGATTTTTTAGGATTTAATGCAGTTACTTCCACATTTAGACAATGGGGTAGCTAGGATGAAAGAACTAGTTCCAAGAAACCCTAGAGATTTAGTTTCAAATGGTCTCCATGATAGGGGAAACTGGATGAGAGATGCCAAGGTGGGTGACAAGAACAATGGTCTTATTCTATTCAAGTCAGCTTATTCACAAAGGAATGCTTGTGCTCCCTTAAGTAATATATGGCAATTTGATATTGGGAAGTTAGTTGTTCTTGGTGTTTTTATGGATGTTGAGTTATTAATTCAGATAGCTAAGTGCTATGATCCTGTGACAAAGTGTGTCAAGGATATAAATGGTAGAGACCTAATTAGCATCACAAAGGATGAGATTAGGGAAGTATTTTCATTGAATGACCCATCTGTGGGGTTAGAGAAGATAGATTTCATAGAGTTTACTGAAATCTATGAAGCACAGAGAGATTATCTAAGGACAGGGCCTTTAAGGCAATTTTTTGAGCAGTTTGGATCCATGTGTGCTGTTAGTGCAAGTACACTAGAGCCCTTTAGATTAGACTTATTTAGTAGAAGGGCACAGGAAGTTTATAAATCTTTGACTTTGATTCTAGGGCATGATGAGACAACTCATATGCTAGTACCTTATATGTTCATGATGGTACAGTCACTGCACCCCCAATTAGCCCTTATTTTTGACTTTGCATCTCATTTAGCTGATATAATCCATGAGGGGCTGACGGGAATAAAAAATATGAAGGTGTCTAGACCTTTTGGGTGGTACTCAATGCTCATGCACATGTTTCTATACAAGGGTGATGAATATTTTGGTACAACAATAGATATTGTGAAGGAAAGGAATGGAGAAATTGTTCTAGTGCAGTTGTGGACTATAGCTCTGTCATGGGACATAATTGATGCTAGCTATATTATTTTTGATAGAGATTTTACCTCTAGACTTAGAACTCTTTTACATTTTGACAATCCAAGGATTCCAAGAGAGTTGCTAAGGCTAATTAGGCCAAAGGATTTTTTCCAGGATATTACTATTGTCCACAATTTTGGGGATATTATCTTATATCCAATTTCCATAGTTTTTAGAGAGTATGGTTGCAAGGTAGCACCTTATATTTTACCTTATCAAGTCCCATTGAAGTTGGGATATGTAGAAATTCTAAGGCAAATTAGAGACTTCTAAGAGTCCACTCTCACTGGTAAAGGAAGGGGAACTTTTTTCCTAGACATAACCATAGCACACCAATATGTGATCACAAAGGGAGGATGGGTACATTTGAATAAGGTCTTTCAGCCTTATAGAACATCTAGAGCAGTGATTAGATGTGCAAATACAAAAGGTTTTCTTGCAGTAGTATTTAGAGATAAAGTGAGGTGTGCTCTTATTGAGCATCAATTTAATTTTCCTGAGGATGTAATTAGAAATGAGTTTGATCTTCAAACTCAGGAGATCAAGAAAGAGAAATGGGTCATTTACAAAAAGACTGTAGATTTTATTCAGAATTTTGACAGAGCTTATGACCCATTTAAGGGGTTTGAACCATGGGCAAGGAAAGTGGATGCCCTGATGGAACATTTTGAAGGCATCATGCATGCAGCCAATGAAAAAAGGGTAGCAGTGAGTAAGATAGACCTCAAGATGGCTAGGCAAATTTTGAGCCAACCTAAATACATGAAATTGACCCCAAGGGGAATTTATACAATGCAAAGAAGGAGTGGTTACACTATTCTCTTGCCACCACAACAAAGAAGTGAAGATATCCCTTCTACTTCAAGGGGGAAAAGGCCTATTGATGATCCAATAGTGCAAGGACCCTCTCCAAAGAGGCAGAAACAAGAAGAAGTAAGACCAGGAGAAGAGGCTTATTCACCTTCTCAATCCCCTATTCAATTGGATGAACATGGGCTGGTAGAACAACTTGTATAGTTGAGGAATGAGGGAAACATTTTTGTTTCTAATGAAGATTTGCAGGAAGGAATGCTTGAGGCACCTAAGGAGGTGGCCATGGATCTTTCAATAGAAGAATTTGAGGGTAAATAGATGGACCCTATTCTAAAACAAGCCACAGACTCCTTCCTTGTTGACTACAAGTTTATCAAGACCAGGGCATTCTCCCAATTTCTTTGGAGAATGAAGATAAATCAATTTAAGGAGATATGTGAAAAGAAGAAAGAAGAGTGCCCTGCTAGGGATGTCATAGAAATAGAAAATGAGACCAAGGTAGAAATGGTCAAACAATTTGAGAAAATTACTCCAGAGGAAGGGAGGGCCATGGTTCATACAATAGGGGTACTAATTCTGGTAGAGTGGGACATTGCTGATGCAATTATCTTTGACCAAGTGAGAAAAAGCAAAGTGAAGACTCTTACTATAGTAGAACAGGCTAAATAAACTACAAGAGGATTTGCTTTCTCCAAAGATCATGCTGCTCTTGTGATGTGGTCTCTAAATAAGGATGAAAATAAAGGGAAGAGAAAGGATCTATTTGCAGGATATACAGGCAGTTTGTTAGTTCAGAGAGTAGGAGAAACATTTGGAGTTGAAGCATCAAATTTGATTTTAGAAACTACCAAATTTAATGCCCAAGTGGTAGAGAAAGATGTTAGAGAGAAGGAAGAGCTTAGGCTCAAATTTGAAATGGTTCTCAAATCCTACAATGAGCTCAAGGTTGAGCTAATTCAAAAGGACAAATTGATTGCACAATTGTCAGGACCCTTAGATCATAGGTCTCCCTAATTGGTGATTTCTGATAAACCTATAGTGGCTTCATCTTCAAGCCCAATAATTGAGCTACCACCATCCCCATACCTAGAGACAAATTTGGATGCAAGGGTTACCTGGGAGAAGCAAAGATTGACAGAAGAAAAAAATAAGTTGAGGGAAATAAGGGTACAGTTGGAGAAAGAAAAAGATGAGAACATAAAGGCCACAACTTTAGCAAACCAAAAATAGGAAGAAAAGATAATAGATGCAATCATGTAGTTTGATATTGATTTAAATCCCTCCATTCACCATGGCCATGCCAGTAACTTATATTCATTATTTGAAACTTTAAATAAGGAGAAGACGGAGTTGTCACCAATTTTGAAGAAGTGGAATGAAAGGTCTCCCAATATAAAGTTATTTCATATGCTATCAAAAGGACAAGAAGATCTTGATCCATTAATTAAGCCAGTGCACCAAGTTATAAAGAAAATGGTATAGTTTGGGATCATTTTGGATGGTTTTATCAGAAAATCAAGCATGTTGAAAGCTGAACTGATGCTTTCAAACTATGAACTGGTTCCTACCATTTTCATAGATAAAGGAAAATTTAAAGAAGCACATCAATGGAGAGAAGAAATGGATGCACTTTTATCAAAAAGAGTGACTGGTGTCTTAAGTGGAAATTTTTCTTTTAGTAATGTTATCAAGTTGTTGATAAATGCTAAGTCAATGTTTGACAGTTTTCAGCGTAAGGTCACTCAGATAGAAAATGAGTGGGAACAATTATCAAAGAAGAAGGTTGAATTTTCCAATTTTGAGTTCCCAAGTGAAGACATATATAATAGGTGGAGGTATCAATATATACCTCATGTTCAAAAGGATAGTATTCCACCAGCTTCTTAGAGTGGACATAGATAGATCTTTTTTGGTAACAATAGTTGGTGAGATATTTTGAAGACATTTATTACCAGGTGAACAGCAAGGAGCACAAGACATATTTCATGAAGGCAACTAGATACAACAAAAGAAGCATAAAATAGGGTGGTGTTCCTACAATATCTCATCTACTTTGATAGTGTATTTATTGCAAATATGTAAAAGTTGTTGTAAAGTTTTTCTAGATTAAATATGTAACCCTAGAATGATCAGTGGCTTGTTGCATTTCCTCATATATAAAGGATTTTTCATGATCATTCTATGTATTGAGAGCTTAGGAGAAAAAAGATAGAAATTCTAAAAACCTAACACTTAGTCAGGGATTGTAAATTTTGTATCATTCTATCAAAGAAATAGAGAAGAAGTACAGGTTGCTGCTGTTATTTTGCAAGCTTTGTTCAGGATTTGATCTATGCAACATTTAAAGGGTGAACTTAATATGAATCTTGGATCTTTGTCTCTCCTGTGAGTTTTTTCAGTAAATTTTTAAGTCTCTTTGAGGTTTATATGTATGTGTTTGAACTTTGAGTTATGATCTAGGATTGGATTAAAATTGCTTTGAGTTAGATGCATGTTTACTAAATCTATTCAAGGATTTCTAAAAGTAGGAAAGATTTGAAGTAGTTTATATTTATGTTCAAGACCCACCTTTCATAAAACACTATTGTATTCTTTCTATTTTCTGATATATTGCCCAATGGATAAGGCACTGGCCTTGATCTTCCTATCTTATCTTTGTATGGAATGATTGGAATCTTGTAATCCTAAAAAAACATTGAATTAATACTAGTCTTTTACATTTATTTTACTTTATATGTATTGTCCTACCTAGTGATGGAGAGTTAATGAATAATAGGTTGTTATTTAGTACTTTCTCACTATTATCTATTGTAAGTTCCAATAATTAGTAAGGGGTAGAGTTAAAACCAATTGGATTAGGTGTACCCACCTTGGTTTTGTAGAGCTGGAAGTGAAGAGGGTAGTCTTGTCCCTATAGTTGGTCCAGTTGTCTTGCAGAGCTCTCATACTTGGAACTAACCATTCCTAATACTAGTCTCAAGGCATATTGGCAGCCCTAGTTGGCATAAGCATTTTCAAACACCAACATAACAATTTCATCATCAATGCTTCCATTAGCTCCTCTAATAGCATTCACTACCTCCTTAATTCTACCACAATACTGAGCAATATTTTGACCTTCTTGTATTTTAATTTCATCAAACTTACCTAACAAACTTTTGGATTTAGCTCTTAGTACATTTTTATCTCCACCATAAATAGTTGCAAGAGTGTCCCACATTTTCTTTGTATTAGTATGGTTCTTGATATCTTCAAATTCTAGATAGATTAGGGTAGATGCAGTCTCCAACATTGCTTGATTGTGTTCTTGTTTTTCTTTCATCTCCCTGGGAGTCAAAGGTGCATCAAATATTACATAGTCATGTTCAACATAGTATTTTGTCAAATCACCAATACTGGCTAGGTGCAGTTTCATCAAAATTTTCCATGTAGGGAGGTTCTCTTTGTTCAGCTTTGGTACCTCCTTTTTGTACATCTTGATCATTAGCTTCAAGTACCTTTAAACTTTCTCTCTACAAGCACCAACAACTCTGATACCAATTGTTAGAATGATTTTAGAATAACTGAGAGGGGGGGAAAATTAGTTATCCTTAGGTCCAGATGTACCAATTGAACCTTTTTAGTACTTCAACAAACTCAAATCTAATCAACAACTCAACTTGGTCTCTATAACATATATCATAAACATATAACATGCAATCCATTGTCCAAAAGTAATTAAATTGTAGAATATAAATCTTTCAACAACATTCACACAAGTATAACACCAACATTTATAGTGGAAACCTAATTTGGGAAAAAACACTTTGTAACATGTTACTGATTTTCACTCTTCTGAAGTGAGCTTTGTGAGAAACCAACCCCGTTAAAGGTTTACATACACACTATTAAGTGTGACCCTATTCCTAGATTTAAAACACTCTATCAAAAGTGGCTTGGTTAGAGGACTTAAGAACATTCCATCAAAATGTCACCTATATTAAAGGATTTATACAATGACTATTAGGTCAACCTTGATTAAAGGATTTAGACCGATATAATGGTTAAAAAGTAACAATAGGTTTTGATATGAAAATATACAACTCACTTTGCAAATACAAATCCACTTTTCATATATGCTCATTTACTGACTAACCTTCATTTCCATCTCTATCTCTGATCTGCTCGGAATTCTCTTCAAACAATCACCACAACTATGTTTAGCTCTTCATAGCTTTCACCTTCAGCCTTCTTCTTAGACTTATCATTCGATAAACTCAACCTCTTCTATATCTTCTGTAACCTCACAATTAGGTTATCCTTATACCTCCTGGAATCAGGTAGGTCAATCTTTTTCCACTTTATCTCTTCCGTAGATCTTAGGTTTAGGTAAGATTCATCAAATCCTTCCATCACTATGTTCTTCATATTTTCCTTCTAGATACATCTCCAAAATTCTCTTTGAATCCACAAGAAAATGGTTTACCATGCATTAAATGCTCCATACAATTCATTAATAATGTCAACATGTTTTACATATCCCAAGAATTCAACTATGTCAGCTAGGATTCTCAATTCTTTCTCCAAATGTAAATTACTGACACCCGATCAATACTATGTTCATCTCCTTGGTCATTACTGTGTATCTTAGTCATTACTAAAAATAGTCTTCCTTGACAAATACTGTATTTTCTTGGTAATTTATTGTCGCTCGGCAATTACTGATGTTTGGTCAACACTAAATTTACTCGGCATATACTAGCGCTCAATCAACACTAACATCACTTAGCTTAAACTAGATTTATTCACTTTTTCTTAGTTAAGCCTACATTTTCAATCTTTCTTCTTCATCAGATAAACAACACATTACCTTGTCAATGTGCCAACTAATCAATTACTCATTGAAGTATCACATAACTCAACCTGTCCTTAGGTCCTCTTGTTATCTCCTATTTTTAAATCCTCTTCATCAATCAAACTATATGGTACTATCCTAGATAGCAACTATATTACCAGTTAAGGTTTGACATCAATGATAATATAATAATTGTTTCAATTGTAGTTTCCATCATATATATATATATACACTTGATTGTTATTGAATCTTGAAATTTAATGGTTTCTTACTTGATGTAATCCACATTCAATGTCATATAACTCATAAGAGTATAAGGACACTAGATTAGGATTCTTGGCCTCATCCATAAGCAAATGTGAGGATCCAGCGTGAAATCATGAGGTCATAGGTGTCTTTTGTAGGGGAGCCTGTGTATGTTATTGAGGTGGTGTAAGATCATCCACACTCTATCATGGAGCTGTATGATGTATCTAGATGTCATCCTATCTGGAGGTACCTACCTCTACATCTCCTCATCCCTGATTGTTGCCTATGGAGGATCTCACTTGTACTCCTCAAATGAAAGTAGGAATATCATGTGGATGAACCCCATGCAACGTAGAATGTTTCTGGTAATTTGTCAGGAGATCACTCACTAAAATGGAGGTCATATCACATAGATGATCCTTTGGTAGTCATGCTATCTCATAGAGTAGGAAGATCAAATTAGATGTAAGAATCATAAAATGGACTAGAAGGATCAAAACCTGCACTCATCCTAGATCTAAGCATGTACCTACCCACATGATCAAATCAAAAATCATCAATTTGTGTCATGATGGTGGCAATGCTAGAAAACACATCTACACGTGCATCCTTGGTTGCAGCCTATCCAACTCCAGTATAGGTCTCCAAACCTTTTGGAAGAACCAAAAAGTTTTGACCCACCAATGCACTCTTACTAGGGGGCTATGGTAAATTGGGTCATCCACAATTATCTTGATATCTCCCCTGACCCTAACTAACATGTGGAGGTAAATCTATGTAATTAACATCGTAACCCAAATAGAAATCTGCAAACAATTATTTGCATAAATACAAGGGTAGCTCATCCTTTTGGGGCCACATATAATGGGCCACCAACCATCTCAGATATATAAAAAGGGCTACTAAGTCATTTGTACATTTTGTGACCCTATATTCTCTAACCACCCTCTTATCTATGTAATGAGTTCCAAACATGTTCTTAACCCGAGTAACAAAAACATCTAAATCAACTATCTTCCAACCCACAATCCCTATGACAATGCTAGAGAGGCTACAGTGAAAAGCATCAATAGATGTATCATCATATGGATTGTATGATTCATCCTTTTGAATCATACTCATTAACTTAGTGTGAATGGATGCCAATTTCTCCCTATTAGGGACGATAGAATTATTCTACAAAGTTCACTCTAGCATAGTTAGAGAGATGTGCATCCTAGAGATAGTCTCTTGTCTATGACTATATCCACTCTGTGGGATACCATGGTGGTTCGAGGATGCTCGTGAGGATTGAATATTATGAATGTTAGGCTCTGAACCACTAGAAGCCATGACATAAATGTAATATAGATAAAAACTTCTCGCTACAAGTGGGTACATACATATACATACATTTAGTAGAATATATATATATATATATATATATATATATATATATATATATATATATATATATATATATATATTTATATATATATATATATATATATATATATATATATATATATATATATATATATATTTATATATATATATATATCTATGTAAATATATACATATATATATATATATATGTATACATATACATATATATATATATATATGTATACATATACATACATACATATATATATATATATATATATGTATGTATGTATATATATATAGATATATATATATATATAGTATGTATATGTATACATATATATATATATGTATATATATACATACAATATATGTATACATGTATATATATCATACATATATATGTATACATGTATATATATCATACATATATATATATATGTATATATATACATACATATATATGTATATACTACATACATACTACATACATACATACATACATACATACATACATATATATATATATATATATATATATATATATATATATATATATATATATATATATATATATATATATATATATATACACATGTGTTGAAAAAGAACATGTTTAAATAAATTGAAAACTATCTATAATTTATCCATCTAACTTGAAACATACATGCTTCAAATGAAAAAAATTAACTTCAAACATGTTAATTCATGCATTTACATATAAATTTAAATATTTAAACATTTAAAACTTCTTCAAATTGCAACACTTTTGAACTAGAAAGTTCATAAATTAAACAAGTCAAATTGCATATATCATGTGTACCTCTCATTGAACCATAAGCATATATATATATATATATATATATATATAATATATATATATATATATATATATATATATATATATATATATATTATATATATATATATATATATATATATATATGTATATATATATAGTGTGTGTGTATAGATATATATATATGTGTGTGTGTGTGTGTGTAGATATATATATCTATAGATATATATATATATATATATATATATATATATATATATATATATATACACACACACACACACTATATACATACATATATATATATATATAGATATGTATATATATATATCTATATTGTTGGAAATATTCAGAATTAACCGAGTTACTGAGAGGGGAGGGGTGAATCAGTAACTCCAAATTTTCTTTCAATTTAACATGTAATTTACTTTAACTTTGCATATGAAACTTAAGAGCATTCACAATAATGACACATAGATTTGGTTACCCAGAAACCTTCCAAAAAGAAAGTAAAACTGGGGTGGATGAAACCCACAAAGCTTTAATACTGCAGAATAAAGTTGGCCGGTTAAGGCTTACAATTTGATCACTTCTGATGATCTTGCCTGTTAGGAGCAATAAGGATTGCTAAATCCACCTTGTTAAAGGATTTACAAAACATACAATGAAGTATGCACTCGGTAAAGAGATTTTACAAAAGACTGTTAAGTCTACCCGGTTAAAGGATTTAGTACTGATTCACCTGTTAGGATGAAATAGTAGATCTCTTGCTTTGCATGGATTGCTGATTGAGATTCGCTGATGTACTGATCACCTTCTATGATGAATTTGTCTTTGCTGTTCCTTATACTTCTGAAGCCCTTTGTAATTCGCTTATCTCTGCTTTCTTTCTTTTTCACATATATGCCTCTTACATTTTTTTGACATTTTTACAACATTGTTTATATACAAGTCTTAAACAATTAATTACAATTACAATTACAAAGTCGGCTTGACAAATAAACATAAGTGCTACTAAGTCGGCCCAAGTATGGTTACACGGTTCCTGCAAACTAACTTGGTGACTTTCTGATACTCCGGCGTCCACTGCATTACTCGGCATCGTCATGCACTCGGTAGAACTGAAGGCACGGTTCATACTGATCACTCGGTAGGTTTTGAACTTGGTAAATACTGGTGACTCGGTAGACATGATGTTACTCAGTTTACACTGTCCTGTTCGGTTTGTACTAACTTGCTCGGTTTGCACTGTCTGCTCGGTTTGCACTGTCTGCTCAGTTTGCACCCAGAATGCAAATAAGTGTTGTCACTAGTGGCAATTCTGCTTAATGCCAACAATCTCCCCCTTTGGCATTAGTGACAAAAACACTTATTGGCCAAAACTTATATACATGAATCATGCTGAGTTTTATTTTGATTTTTCAAAATTTGTCTTTGTTATAGAGCTTTATACATTGTCTCCCCCTTTCAATGTGTTGTCTCCCCCTTTCAATGTGCTAACTGTTTCTATACAAATCTTCTTCTATACATATATCTCCCTCTATACATATCTCCCCTTTTTGACGATAATGCAAAGGTGTATATACAAGTTATTTATAGAGAGAATCAAAATTTGATAGAAAATCAGAATGTACCTTCATTATTAGTGCTAGGGTTCTGTCCCAACTTTCTTGCAGAATCTTACATGTTTGGATTGCAATTTGGACTTTTGCAGAGAGTTCAATCATGTGATCTGCTATAGAGAACTGATTGTCATGAATCAATGTTTTGGAATGTTCAATGTGCTTATACATTGTATTCATGAAGGTAAGGATCATGTGTTGGATGTCTAGCAGTGTGGACCGGATCCTTGTGTCTTCTTTCAGTAGATCAGACTGCATGTTGATAGGTGTGAGATTTTCATGTGATGAGCAGAGCTTGAACTTGGTTCAAGTTGCAGCTTCTGTATGCTAATCTTCATATCCTCATCCATTTTATTCATTTTATCCTTAACATCCTTTGTGAACTCGGCAATATTGCACAATCTGCCAAAAGAGAGGTAGCATTCAAATAGATAGATTCAATGTTTGACAAAACTGAAGACAATTCTACTTGGTTAATAGCTATGTGCTGAGCAATGTGCTCAAGCACTTTATTGTTGAATCTCTTCTCGGCTCTTTCAACTAACTTTTTCTGTCCCAGATGAATCCCTCATTGTATTTATTAATTGCTTCTGCTAATTATAGAAAAATATGTTGGGAGGAGTCTACTTAATACTAATGCATCAGACAAATGTCCTTAGCATCCTTGATGATTTGATATTCCTTGTCTCTCTCCTCTTTAAGCTTCTTTTGTTTTGCTTTCCTTTGGAGGATCTCACCTATATTTTGCATTTGGTCCGCTGATAGATTTGCAAAATCGAATGTTGGAATCTCTATCTCTTCATCTAAGTCTATATCTCTACTACATTCTTACCCAAAAATTTTATACTGGTAGAGCCTTAGGCTTATCTGTACTTAAAGCCTTGGTAGTAGTGATAGTAGATATAGTAGGGCTAGCTATAGAGACTGGTATACTTTCTACTGGAGAACTTAAAATATTTACACTTGAAGATTCAAAAATTGGAAAACTTACTGCTGGAAAACTTGATGATGCGGGAGACTGCAACTCGGTAGAAGAAATGATAGTTGCTTTTGTTGTTGCTAAAGATGATTGGACAAATGTTGAAGTTGTCACAACCATGCTTGAAGGTGTCTCCGGGCTGGATGTAGAAACTTTTATTGGAGAGGTAGGAAAGGATGCAATGACTTCTGCTACTATCCTCACAGTATCATCTACCTCAGTGTCTTCTCTTGTTCATCACTATCATCTTCAATGTCTTTTATTATGACTGTTTCAATACTCGGTTGGTGAAGGTGGTATATGTTCTTCCATGTAGCATTTGCAGCCTTCACAACCGATTCAATATGTTGATCAGAATCAAACAAGTATTGAACTTTAATGTCATCTTACTTTCATTTTCTTTTAATGCCTTCTTTACTTCATCATTTTTCAAGCTCGGCATTAACTGTCTCAGGGTTTGATCAAATATGTCTATCACAGTTTGCTTTGCATTGCTCCATCTCATTTTTATTGGATTTAATAGAACTGCTGGAACCTGTGGGCTATTTCTTCAGGAGAGTATTTCCACTGTCCCATCTTTTCAATAACAACATCTTCTATTTCCTTCTGTTCTATTTCGATCTGGTTTCATATTTAAAGGATTTTATGTTACTTACTCCAGATCCTAATCTGTCTCTAAAGAGTTTGATCTTTTCTTGAAAGTTTAGAGGAGGCCTTTTGAATACTATATCTTTATCTGCCTTGTCTGCCTTGTCTCTTGCATTTCTCCTTATAAATATAGCAGTGGGAGGCTTAGGTGCCTTAGTGATGAATACCTTTCCTTTCTTCTTTGCAAGTTCTGGTTCCTCTGTTTTCTCATCCTTTTCCTCTTCTTCTTCATCTTTTTCTTCTTTGTCCTCGGTTATCATTTGCATTTTGGCTATCCTCTTCTTTCCTTTGTTTACTGCCTGTGGAAGCTTTATGCTTAGTTCAATTCTTACCTTAGCTTCATCATATGTTCCAAAATATGGAGCTTTGGGATTGACAGGCTGATTAAGAAGAGCTTCAATGATATTCTTGGTTTCATCAATATTACCTCATAAGGAAGAGGTTTTACATATACAGTCCTCGGTTAGCTGCTTGAATATATACATTATCACAATCCACCATAAAACAAATGTCATCTTTGTAATCTTCCACCAACTTCTGTGGAATCCGGAATCTGTCATTCATTTTCTCTTTGAAAGACTCAAAATAATTATCCATGATGCTTTCAAAATTTTCACCCATTTCTGAGATGTATTCATTTATTTCATAAAGTGCTGGCACATCTTTTCTCCATACAACTTTTCCTTTAGAAGGAAGAATTTCTGAACATAGAAGAATAAACAGACCAATAAGGATCCAAACTTACATGGATTGTTTTTGGAAGTTTGAATGCTTTCCATGTTTTTGTTAAACTGCTTTAACAATAAGTCTGCTAGGTCAAATGTTAAGTTATTCTTGACCACTTTGTATGCTAGGTCGATAGCTTCACAGGAGACACTATTCCTATCGACTAGAACTGTAAATCTTATGGCAATAATGTGTGTACCAAACTTCAGTTCAGCATCGGTAATGCTGCTAACTTTCATGCCTCTACTGTCCCACTCGGCTAGGGTTTTCTTCTCTAGTTCCGTCTGACCTAGGGTTTTGGTAGTTTTTGCTTTGTTCAACACAACCCACTTGGGAAGACCGATGATTTGATGAATCATCTTCTTTGTGATTTCTATGGGTTGCTCAAGCCAAATCTTGCCATCATGTACATGGCTGAGAATGTATCTAACCCATTTATCTCGAAAGTTTTGAGGTAGATGTGCAATGTGAACTAAACCTTTATCTTCCAGATGTTTGTGCTCGGGTTTCAGAATACCATCACACATAGTTCTTCACGTACAGTATCTAATTCTAGGTTCCCCATTTCATGAATTGAACAGTTGAAATGATTGCGGATATCGTTAATAAGTAGTACCTTAGGAGGAATCTGAGATTGAGCTCTGTTCAGATCTAGGGCTGCTGCAATTGCGGGCACGATCTTGAAATCTGGTGCTTTCCATTCCCCTTGGACTAACATATCAGATCCTTTCTTCGCTGAAGTGCTGGATGATGCCATGGTAGCTCACAGAAAATTCCTTTCGCAAAAGTGTTGAATCGCTGGGTTGCTCTTGAAATTTTCTGCTCTCAAAGTGCTAAAGGTTCACGGTGAAGAATGAGTTCGATTACTTGCTTTTTGTTTACAACTCTGTCATTAATGCTCAGTACAAATTAGGGTATGAATTCCGACAGACTGTCACCCACTAAGAATTAATTGCTCGGTAAAGACTTCGCAACTCGGTGAACTTGAGAATTCATATTGCTCCGACCTCGCTCGGTAAAGACGGGTACCGACTTGCTCGGTAAAGACTGATACCGACCTTGCTTGGTAAAGACTGATACCGACCTCCCTGTGATCTTACTGCATCTTGTATGCTGATTTAGATCTTTCTTTTAATTCAGTTTTGGAACTGCTTGAGATTGGTCTATGAGAATACAGTTCTAGTGCTTTCTTGGAAATTTAGTTTGAGTCGGTAGAGCCATCCATACCATTACTTGGACTGGATTGCTCGGTAGATTTAGGAATCCATTTTTGTCTCACCTGTTTCCTGACCTTAGTTGCTTCATTCTTCTTCCATCTTCAACTTCACTAGCATTCATGCAGTTTCTGGCTATGTGACCGAGTTTAGTGCATTTGAAGCATCTTACGGTAGTATTCTCTTTTCCTTAGATGATGTTTTATGTAATTCATGCCAATGTGTCCATATTCTCCATAGTAATGACATCTACACCAGGTGTTGTAGTCCCATCCAAACATTGCTTTCATAATTTGTTCTGCTGGATTAAATGTCTTGGATCTGCACTCGGATGCCTTGTGACCTTGTTTGTTGCACTTTTGACAATTACCTCTGAATCTTGGTTTTTCCCTGCATTTATTTGCTTTGTGACCAGGTTGATTGCAGCTGTAACATTTTCCATTAATTATTCTTTTTCATTGTTCAACATTTATTTGAAGTATGTCCTATTTTACCACAATGATTACAAGTAGGTTTTTGATTTCTTTGAGTACCTTGCTTAGAAGATTCACCTCTCCTTTGTATCCAAGTCCTGCTTTTCCTTTTTGCCTATGAAGATTTCGCTCATACAGCTGATTCAAGTCTTCTTGACTTTTCAGCATTCCTTCATTGATTGTTTTTCAGCGTTTAGGTCATCCACCAATCTTAGATTGATTTTCTTTTCAGATCTTAGTTCTTCTCTTGTGCTTTCTATTTCTGATCTTAGATTCAGAATTTCCTCATTTGTATGAGAGATCTGATCAATTAGGTTTTCTAGCTGAAGGGTTTTATTTTGGACTTCAATGTTCCTTCCATCTAATTCATCTTTCAACTTGTTTCTTTGTTCCAAGATCTCATAGAATCTTGTAGAGTGTAGCTCTTGTTCTCTTTTTAATTTTCTCACTTCTTCCTGCAGAGACCCATTCTTTTCTAGGAGTTCTTTGACAGCATTGTTTGCTTCATCTAAGTTATTTGAGGGAAAAAAGATCTTCAATCTTTTCTTCAATGTAATCTGATCATTCATCTAATTTGCAAGTTCCTTCCTTCTTCTTAAGGATTGGGAAAGATGTTCTTTTTCTTCTTTGAGTTTAGCTATGGCCATTTCCAGATCTAGCTTTTCATTTTCAATCACCTTGTTCAGTTTGAATACCTCCATTCCTGGATCTTTGCTCAAGCTAGTTAAGCTTTATCTTGAGAACCAATGCTACTCTGATACCAATTGTTGGAAATATTCAAGAATTAACCGAGTTACTGAGAGGGGAGGGGTGAATCAGTAACTCCAAATTTTCTTTCAATTTAACATGTAATTTACTTTAACCTTTGCATATGAAACTTAAGAGCATTCACAATAATGACACATAGATTTGGTTACCCAGAAACCTTCCAAAAAGAAAGTAAAACTGGGGTGGGGATGAAACCCACAAAGCTTTAATACTGCAGAATAAAGTTGGCCGGTTAAGGCTTACAATTTGATCACTTCTAATGATCTGCCCTGTTAGGAGCAATAAGGATTGCTAAATCCACCCTGTTAAAGGATTTACAAAACATACAATGAAGTATGCACTCGGTAAAGAGATTTTACAAAAGACTGTTAAGTCTACCCGGTTAAAGGATTTAGTACTGATTCACCTGTTAGGATGAAACAGTAGATCTCTTGCTTTGCAACTGGATTGCTGATTGAGATTCACTGATGTACTGATCACCTTCTATGATGAATTTGTCTTTGCTGTTCCTTATACTTCTGAAGCCCTTTGTAATTCGCTTATCTCTGCCTTTCTTTCTTTTTCACTATATGCCTCTTACATTTTTTTTGACATTTTTACAACATTGTTATATACAAGTCTTAAAAAATTATTACAATTACAATTACAAAGTCGGCTTGACAAATAAACATAAGAGTACTAAGTTGGCCCAAGTATGGTTACACGGTTCCTGCAAACTAACTTGGTGACTTTCTGATACTCGGCGTCCACTGCATTACTCGGCATCGTCATGCACTCGGTAGAAGTGAAGGCACGGTTCATACTGATCACTCGGTAGGTTTTGAACTTGGTAAATACTGGTGACTCGGTAGACATGATGTTACTCGATTTACACTGTCCTGTTTGGTTTGTACTAACTTGCTCGGTTTGCAACTGTCTGCTTGGTTTGCACTGTCTACTCAGTTTGCACTGTCTGCTCGGTTTGCACCTAGAATGCAAATAAGTGTTGTCACTAGTGGCAATTCTGCTTAATGCAACATTATATATATATATATATATATATATATATATATATATATATATATATATATATATATATATATATATATATATATATGTAGATATAACTATATATATACATATATATATACATATATAATATACATATATATATACATATATATATGTATGTATGTATATATTTATGTATATATATACATTGATGAAGGGTGCTCCCCTTAATACCACAACACATAACAGAAACAAAGAAACAACAACAATTTGCAAGAATAGAAAATGGGCTTCTTATTATCTCTACAAATGTGGAATTACAATTTTTCAAAATTACAATATGCAAAGTCACATGGGCATTCCCCTTACAATATTCTGTAGGACAAAGCCTTGAATCAATACCCAGATCTACTACCCAGAACTGTCCCGAACTGCCTAAGACAATACTACGGGCCTTCTTTATATAGGCATTTTCCACCGCCCGAGAAGGTTCCAGAAATTTAGCCC